>BQNB010041293.1:0-41909 GCA_026074375.1 Tanacetum coccineum
TTTTAAATTTTTCCTACAAACTATATGACAAAATAAAATTTTCTATAAAAGAAAAATATTTTTTTGATAATTTTTGTATTTTTTATGAATTTTTAAAACTTTTAACTAAATTAAATTATAAAAAATAGTAAAAGATTACGAAAAATTCTGAAAATTTTACAAAAAATACTAGACACTATAACAATCCTAGGAAAAATAAGAAACAAAAGTTTGCTTAAGAAATAAGCCCCGAAATAAGCTGTTACAGCTTATAAGCTATAAGGCCCAAAATTACTATAAGTAACAAGGCCCTTGGGACTATAACGAAAAAGTCCCAAGGGCGCAGCGGTAAGGTGTGTGTAAAAGGGGGAATGTATCGAGAGGTCTCGGGTTCGAGTCTTGCTCACCCGGACCTCTTGTCTTTCCCTCTTTTTTTTTCGAAAACTTCAAAAAGCAAAGTTGTTAAGCTCGTGGGGCTTAACAACTTTGTCAACTACAACTTTTTCTAAAAAGCACTCAATAAGCTTAAAAATAAGCTTAAAACTCGACAGTTTTGCTTAAAGTGCTTAAAAGCTAAAAAAAAAACTAAGTCTTTGTGGACTTGTGGGCGAATAAGCTAAGATTGGACAAAATTTAGCTTAGGGGAGTCTAAACTAACCTAGATAAGCTCTAAAAAGCTAAAAGCTAGAACTAAATAAGCTGTTAAAAGCTTATGCTTGACAGAAACTAAATGAAAGCTTAAGGCTAAAATTTCACTAAGTCATTTGGACAAATAAGCTAGGAAAAGGGCTAAACAAGCTTAACAACTTAACTCATCTATCTAAATAAGCTATTTTAGAACACAAGTGAGCTTATGAAATAAGCTGAAAATGCTAAAAGTCAAAATAAACAATCACTACACTTACACTAAGCAAAACAGTGAAAGGGCTCATATGAGCTTAAAATTAAGCTATCTAATAAGCTCTTTAAGGTCTGAAACTTAGAGGGCTTATACAGAAGCTTATAAGCTCTTAAAATAAGCCAAGAGATTGGGCTTAAGTGGACAGAAAGGGTAAGCAATGAGAGCTTAAAGTCTCCCCTTTGCACCAGGGGAGATTTAAGCTAAACTCAAGGGCTTATTTGACAGCTTTTAAAAAGCTGTCAAATAAGCTCTAAACAAAAAATTAAGCTCAAACAGATGGATTACTCTAGCAATGGAACTTGTGCACAAACTTTTGGCTTTTAAAAAGCATTTTATCTTGCTGAATTTTGAAGATGAAAAAGGGCTTTTGGATCTTAAAAACTGTCACTAACAAACACTTGGTGCTTTTTGACTTACAAAGTCAAAAGACACCAAGGTTTTAATAGGCTGTTTAACACACAAAAACAGACCCTTTTTTTGCACTTAAACTCAAACCTACAAGTGCTTAACCAAATAAGCACTTGTGGTATCTTAAAAATCTCACAGTTTCTAAAATGGTTTTGAAAATCTTTAAAAAGACAATGTGGATCATTAAAGACTTTTGAAACAGCTTCAAAGAGCTTAAAAGATTAAGCTAAAACTAACCAAAATATCTTAACCCATACACACAACCTTTTTGACCCATTTTCATAGTTATCCCAAACACCCCTTTATGTAAACTGACAGAACTCAAATGAGCTTATAATCTATTTTAAAGCTACAACCCCTAAAACCTTTTATCTACTTTTACTTAATCTAACCTAATAAAGCTATTTTAAAACTAAAACTTGCAGCTTATTAATGGAAATAAGCCACTTTCTCACCTAGCTTATTAAACTAACTTTGACAGTTTTAACTAAACTAGCATATAATGAAATGATAAGCACTTAACAAGTATTTTTACACACTAATAAGCATAAAAAACAGAAATAAGCTAAAAATAGGCTGAGTTAGCTTATTGCTACAGTAAATAAGCCAAATTTGAAAGAAATTTACCTTTGATCCTTTTGTCAAAAAGGATCCCTTGAAGACCTAAATAAGCTCTAATCCTACCCGTAGCTTATAAATAAGCTAAACTAAGCTGAAAAACCCAATAAGCCATCCATTATAGCTTATTCCTCCAAGCCTTTTCAATCAAACAGTGACCCTTGCTCCTTTTGAATTTCCCTCACTTTTATTTAGAAATTTTTGAAAAGAGAGATTGTAAGATTAAAAGAGAGTAAGATAAAGAGGCTTAGCAACACAATGTAAACAAAACCTTCACTGAATTTTTCATTAAGACAAGAACAGGTACAAAGAAACCCTTTTTTTTAACTTTTTAAAAGCTACTACAAAAACTTGTAAAATTACATAAAATTAACTTAAAACTTAAAAACTACTTAAAAAACTACTTGTTGTCCACAATGGCTGTTACAAAAGCTATATATAGGCAAAACGACTAGGTCTTCCTTTCTTCTCTTTTCTTCACTTGTGTTTCTTTGAACACACATAAAAGGGGTGTGTTTGTTGTGAGAGTGGTTCACAGCCTCCATCTTGGCCATTGATCTTTCTTGATACTTGTTCAAGTCATCTTGGTCGTCGAAATGAGTCTTGGGGAATTGTGGGATTGCCAACTTGGCAATCCTACAGCTGGGAAAAGTAGTGGAGGAGGGGGAAAATGATTATCCATGGGGGAATTGAGTTGCAGGGTAAAAGGAGTTGAGGTGATCCCGTGATTTTGGTCCTGGGTTTTTGGGTTTCAAAAGTGGCGGGAAAGAAAGTTATAAAGAGGAAAGGGTGTGTCAGGGTGATAGTTTGTGGAAATGGCAAAGTTGACCCTCCAAGGTTACTTATTTCATTGCATCCATGGTCCTTGTATTGTTATAACTTTTGGGGATTTGGCACATTCAGTCCCCAAGAGTTATAACAATACTTGCACCATTCGTCCTTGGTGGTTCAAACTTCTAGGACTTGACAGTTTAAGCCCTTGTGGTGTAACTTTGCTCAAATGGCAATTTGCACCCTTCTCTTCTTTTCTCCTCTTTTCTTCTATGAATATAAGTTTAGGGGTTTGGCAATTTCAACCCTTAAACTTATATTTCTTGATTTGTTGACTTTTCTGTTTCGGGGTTGACTTGGGTTGACTTTGACTTTGACCAGTTGACTTTTCTGTTGACTTTTTGACTTGATTGACTTTTCGGCTTTGATTTGGCTTTGTCTTTCACAGTCTTTTCCATTCCGAGTCCGGTTTTGTTGTTTTGGCTTTGTTTTTCGTCCTTTTCTTAATTATCCGTTCCTACACAACACAATTAGCAAAACAAGCATATATTTGGCATTTTAAGTCCGTTTTTGGTTATTTTAGCTCGTTTTTAAAGGTAAAAGGTATGTGTAATTAAGCACATACCATATTCACATAACCTAAAAAGGCAATCCATCGGTTTATTTTTATACAAAAATGTTTTTTTTGTATGCAGGTGCAAAGTGCGGCGCATTTCAAAAGAAGTGCGGCGTACTTACTACAAATTTTCTAAAATTTCTATTTTTTTTACAGATGCAATTCAAGAGAAATATCAAACAAACTAAGAGATTAACAAAACACATGTTTTATTATATGAACAAGAACATGTTAATAATTAAAATAAGCAAAAACAAAGCAAAAATAATTTAGAAATAAAAATCTTTTTGGTTTTTTTTTCGAATGACAACTAAATATTAACAAAATTACAAGGCGCGTAATCAGATAAAATAGAATTTCAAATGATTACATACCTGGGACTAGAGATTTGGTGGTTTGTTTGGGTTTGAGTTTTTAAATCAGATTCTTTTTGAGAAAAATTTTGTAGAAAGTGCGACGCACTTGGTGTAAGTCCGGCGCACTTTCTGGGTTTTTAGGAAAATCGGCGCACAACATGAATGTGCGGCGCACTTCCTGGAGAAAAACAATTTTTTGGTTTCCGTTTGCCAGAAAATGGTACGGCGAGTTTATAAATGTTTAGATTTCCAGGGATTTAGAACACGAAACTATTAGCCTTACTTATATTAAGTCACATAAGAATGTTCCCAAGTTACAAGCCCACACGCCTACTAGAAAGG
The DNA here is from genome assembly GCA_026074375.1 of Tanacetum coccineum. Lineage (NCBI taxonomy): Eukaryota > Viridiplantae > Streptophyta > Magnoliopsida > Asterales > Asteraceae > Tanacetum > Tanacetum coccineum. Next base: position 3,992 of record BQNB010041293.1, read on the forward strand.
CTTGGGTATAAAAGAAACCCTCTCCACACATGGATAGGGTGTTGGTTACATTTTCTCACATTTGTAATCCACCACTTTCTCTCTCTAATCTAAGTTTCTAGTTCTTTTCTCTCTTTCTTTTTCTTTCTTCTTTGCCGGCTCAAATAGAGCTTATTCAAGGCTTATTGAGTTTGCTTATTGTTGTTGTGAAAGGATTACAAGACCAACATGTGGTATCACTCGCCAAGGGGTGTTTAGTGTTTGATTTTTGTGGTTTACATAAGAAAACCATGGCTTATTTCTCTTAATAAGCTCACGGTTCAAAGGCTTATTCGGTTATTTGGTTGCTTTTCGATTTCCTTTCTTTGGTCTCATTTAAATCGTAGCTTATTTGATAATATAAGCTCACGGTTTCCTTTTTCTTTTTAGCTTATATGTTTGTTAAGCTTATTCGGCTTATTTTCTTCTTTTTCTTCTAGACGAGGTGACTTTGGTTCGACTTACAACAAGTCACAAGAGGGTCACGTCTCTTGTTAGTTGATCTTTAATCTAGTTTCTTAGTTTCCCAATTTTAGTTGCTTATTTCGTGCTCTTTCCTAGCTTATTTCGAGCTTATTCAAGCTTTTTTTTGCAAGCTTATTTTGGCTTATTTAGAGTTTCTCTTATTTTTTGTGTGGTCCCAAACCGGTTAAGACAAGGGAACAAAGATCCACCTTTCTTGCTTCACAAAGAATAGGACAACTTGTTTGTTTGTGGTTGTGGTCCTTCACTTGAAAAAGACTGCGAGCGGAATATGTCATAGGATAAGCGGAATATGTACGTCTGATAGTGAAGCGAAATATGCAGGTGAAATTTGGAGCGAAATATGAACGTTTGATAGTGAAGCGAAATATGCAGGTGAAATTTGGAGCGGAATATGTACGTTTGATAGTGAAGCGAAACATGATATGTTAAGCGAAATATGTTGAAGTTTTTAAGGAAATATGATAAACAAATGAGATGCGGGAATATGTTGATATGTTAAGCGAAATATGTTTAAAAGACAAGCGAAATATGGCAGGGTTAATTGTCAAGCGAAATTGTTTAATTTGAGCGAAATATGGTTAATTGCCAAGGAAATTATGTTAGTACACTTGCCAAGCGATAATATGTTTAGAAGTTGAGCGAAAATGCAATTTTTGTTTTTTTCAAGCGATACAAGTATTGAATTTTTTTTCCATCGAGCGAAACATGCAACGTTTAACCAAGCGAAATATACAATCCCTCAAGAGAAACATGTAAATTTTAATTTCACAGTTTTTCTATTGATTCTGTAAAATCCCGACAAGTAATCCTTTTCTTCTCGGTTTTAATCATAGAGTTATAAAATCCCGTGGAAGATAATTGCATTCTCTCACACCACAATACAATCAACACTTCATAACACTTAAGATCCGATATCCATTCACAACTTCATCACAATGTCAAATACCAATTTGCGAACTCAATCATCAAGTGTTCTTCAGAATGATACAGTTTCTTCGTGTTCAATTTCTAAAGTTCAAGAGAAGACACAACTTTCAAGAATTAAATGCATGAACAGTCTTCGAGGCATATTCAGTCACAACTCAAGTTTCTCATAGAAACTTTACAAGATTTTGGTAACATGCCTATCTTCAAGAGAACATTCTCTTAAGACTTGGATTTACTATAAAATCATCTTACCAACGAAATAATTTCTCAAACTAATTGCAAGACTACTTTGACAAAACTCAGAACAACGTTTGCAAATGCTTTCAGTTCAGAAATCAAAGCGCGTATGCAGAATTATACAAGATATGATGCTCAATCATTTTATGATGCAATGATCTTTAACATGGATTCCCTCGGGAAATACATGCTTGAGTTAATTCTTCATCACAAACAAACTCCAACAATTGTTGAAACAAAAGAAGTTGATTGCAAACAAAGAAGATCATTCAATCCAATTCCAGCATTTGAATGTTGTTTCATTGAAAGCTGATTTAGTTTTATCATACAAAAAACACTTGTTCTGAGAAAGAAGACAGTAATTCAGAGACTGCATCCAGTGCAAATCAGTTAAGGAATGCAGGCTTGAATTAAAACAAAAGGATTGTGCATGCAATCAAAATAGAAGATGTCAAAGCAAAAGAAAGATTGCAGGCTATTTTTGATCTCTTCATTAACACCTTTAAGTTCTTTCTAAAGAAGACTTAAAAGGCACTCATATCGAACATGGATTCAAACGGGTATTCATGTCCTCTTTTGGTCAAGATTGTTGATACTTTCAAAGGAACAATGCTTCTCAACGTAGATCAAACTGCAAAAGCAACCTTGACTAAATATGAATTTCAAGAAGGATGGATCATGGACAGCTTTTGGGTGGGTAACAACCAGTTCCAAAAGTTCATCGATTCAAGTTTACATTGGATTATGCAGTCATATGAGTACTATGTTGATATACATAGAATCGAGGTTCAACACTTCAGAGATACACTATCCAACACTGGGTAATTTAAGAAGTCCATTGCTGAAGAACACGTCATTAAAAGAAGTTGAAAGAAGGGTGAATAAAAGACAGATGCAGACGCAAGAGAGTAAGATTGATACGGGTAAAGCATTGGATGCTGACTTGGTTGACACAGAAAGCATTAGGTCGGAATCAACAGTGCAAGCTGACAACAATAGATCAGGGAATGATACAGATGTTGATGATGCAGATATTAGACCCATTTATGACAAAGAGCCAATGGCTGAGGTAAAATTGACTGCTGATTGCAATATCTTTGCTATAGGACAACAGCAAACTAAGTAACCAAAAATCATTGTTGAAGCTCGGGTTGACCAGTATCCTGAAACATGTTAATTTAAAAGTCATATGCTTGATTCATCACCTGATGACCATACAACTGAATACTCAAAACAATCACTCGAGTCTGAGAATATTTTACTCAAAAAGACCATTGCCCAATTTCAAAAAGATTTTTCAAGAATGGAAGCACATTGTATTGCTCTCAAACTTAAATATCAAAATCAAGCTTTAAAATCGGGGCAACATGGTCAAATTTGATATGAAACAAAGTAATAAAGCCAAGATTGAAAAGGTAATTGATGTACTTGAAACAATGAAACAGTCGAAATTTAGGAACATAGTGTTGGCTGACGTTTTTACGTAGGAAAATGAGACTTTGAAACTCATTACAAATATTTGTATGATTCTATTAAAATAACAAGATTTAAGACTATAGAACAGACAACATTTGCTTGCATAATAATGCTGAATTAAAAGTCAGATTTCAGGGGAAAAGGTTTTTGCAAATTGCTGCTTTAAAAAAATGAATTGAGGAAGTTAAAAGGAAATAGTGTAGATACTAAGTTTGATAAAACATCAGTCTTGGGGAAACCGGTTTTACCATCACTAAGAAACCAATCAGTTGTTAGACAACCGAATGCGTTTAAATCTGAAAGGGCTCAAATGTCAAAACAACGGTTTGCCTCCCAAAGTTGTTGTGAATAAGAATTTGTCAAAAACCAGTCACTTCAACATTATTTGCCTTAAGAAAACAGAATCCCGCCTTTGCAAAACATGATCACATTGGATGCATCTAGCTCATCTAGGAATATTTCTAAAGACATGTCTGGATTTAGTTCAAATGACATGGGCATAATCACTATCTAGATGTAGATAAAGAAAATGCATACACGGAAAAGAGATAGGACCTCCACAAACTTGTGTGGACTAATGTCTGCTAGAATTCAACCCTGTGATGTAGCAAACCAAAACCTAGGAGCAACAATCAAACATCTAGGAGTTTGCTTGTATCTAAGAGTAGTCGCGTTATGATAACGGCTTTTCCCAAAGCAGATCACTCTAAGAGTTCTAGTTCTTTTTTAGATTCCAAAAAATTTGTTTGTTCTACATGTCATAAGTGTGTCTTCAATGCAAATCATGATGCTTGTATAATAAAACTCCTGAAGGAAGTAAATTCACATGCTAAGATTCAATCCTATAAGACCAGAAACAGTAACAAACCCTTAGATCAAAAGAGTCATACTCAGAAACCTGGTAGGCAGATCTTTATAGGACATAGGTTTTCTACTAATAAGACTTCAGCTGTGTATGAGAAAACATCTCCTAGATCCGATCTTAGGTGGAAACCCATGGGTAGAATTTTCAAATCTGTTGGTCTTAGGTGGATTCCTACAGGAAAGTTATTCGACTCTTACACAAGCAAGGTTGATAGTGAACGCTCACATGGTTTAAATGTAGATATCCCTAATATTCATGAATGCAAACAAACTCTGGATGTAAGTGCAGGTACATCAATCAATGTTTAGAAGGAACAAAGTCTTGATTTAAGTGCAGGTACCTTATGTAATGTCAACAAGGAAAATCTCAGAGTATGGTTGCTAAAAAAGCTGATATCTCAGAAACCATTGTCAACGTGGATTCACAAATGATGACACAGAAAAATGACGTTTGATTACAACAGATCAAACCTCGAACCTTAATGTCAAATGACGTTTGATTACAACAGTTCAAGCCTCGCACCACAATGTCAATAGAAGTTCATCAAGCAGCTGAGACAGTAACAACGTCAAATGAGCTGGAATTGCTATTCGGTACTTTCTTCGACGAATATTTCAAGGGAGAAAATCAAGTTGTTTCAAAGTCTTCCGCTGTCACTACTACTGATGAATCAAATAAACGTCAACAACAACCTGATTCAACTTCATCCACATCGACTCTAGCTACAACTGTCTCTGCTAATGGAAACTTCGATTTTTAAATATTTCTATTCTCTCTTCATTTTTTTATTTATAAAAATTTTGAAAAAGAAAACACAAAAATATAAAACCAACAAAAAGAAAATAGAAAAATATAAAACCTAGAAAAACAAAATATAAAATCAAAAAAAATTTCAAAAATACCAAAAAGAATCTTCTCGACATGTCTCTTGGAATCGATAACATTTACGTACCTAGAAATGTTGATTAACATCGACACGGGCGTGTAAATGAAGTTGAATCAAGAGTTTCAATGCTTCAAAAAATGTCATTTCTAAATTTTCTTTAATGACTTATGTACATTTCAGTCATAACTCCCTGGTCTCGAATGTAATAGGGAAGTGTAGCTTCAGTGCGCTTACTCTAAAAATAAGAAGAGAAGTCTTACTCTCATGTGTTTTAAAATCGCTTTTGAACACAATCATTTTCAAAAAGAACTTTCATGTCAAATTGTCTATAATATAAACTTGTTGGTATTTTTCCATAAAAAGTGGTATATGTTAAAAATTGTGTGTTTTCAACGCTCTCTTCCTCGAATAATTTTCAATGAATTTTTGTAAGCTAGAATGTCATTTTATGTGATCAATTTCTTGGAGGGGGGAGCTTTTTAAAATAAAGCCTTTTAATGTGTCGGATACATCTCATAAATGTCAATTTTATGTATCCAAACACATTTTTGTGAAATTAAAATGTGGAAACTTATAATGTCAATTATTAATATTCATTGTTCACTCAGGCATCTCACTCCGTCTTCAACATTTTGTGGGGTCATATCAATTTTTCATAACAATGTCAAGTTTTAATAAATATTGGTATCCCACATATACTGTTGAAGGGGAGCTATCCGGAAAATGAATTCATGCAATATCGTAGTATAATTTTTTCTCCCCATGAAATTTTTCATGTCAAATTTTAATCAATTGGTATTTCAAATACTAAGTGTTTTATTATTTAAAATAAGAGAAGAAAATTGTAATTAAAATATGATATAGAAGAATGTGATCTTTAAGACTCTAAGTGCAACTCTTTCCTTCATGTGCTAAACAATTTCGAATCTCGGAGCACATGTGTAGGGGGAGTATTTGAAAATAACAATGTTAGAAAATGGTTTTATGGTTCGATCTCTATACCCAACAACCTATTAATTTCATGATGATTCTGAAGTCATAAGGTGGTTAGGTTAGGTATAAGTCCTACGATCCAACCAGAACCAGAGGGATCTACCCAAGGACACTCCATAGTTAGAAATAGCAGTCCTTAGGTATGAATGGAGAAGAATGTGTATAAGGGAAAAATGCCGACTAAGATTGAGCTAACACTGGAACAAATCACAACCAATGGTATTGTAATGACGTCTTGGTAAGCATTAAGGGTGTGAAGAATGAAAAAAGAAATTGTTGGGATAAAGGGTGAATAGAAAGAAGCCCTCCAAACAACTTAGCAAAAACCGGGTCATATACATTATTTCTTTCAAAATCACAATGTATGTTTGTTGATATTGAAAAACGTATTCATAGACACAGTGATGCAGTACACAAACCCTTCCTAGCTTTCGGGTTTCTCTCCTAAAGAAAACTTGTCTCATTTTGTCACGGAGATTACCATTGTTTATCTATTGATATCTCACTTCGAGATTGTTAATATTGAATAGGTGGCAGTCTGCTCCAGCCTCCGATTACTAAAACCAAAAATGTACAAATCGAGTCTAGAGCCAGAAGTGATCAAAGAATAAATCTCATTAGGACACAATGTCAAAATACTCTTGAACACCATAAAGTTCACAAGTTGTAACAAAGAGTCCTACGCATTATCCTTGAGATCTTGCCAGAACATCTGAGTGATACTTAAGTATTCACAGTGAAGATGGAAATCCTGCTTGAGCCAACATCAAACAAGCTCTTGGTAGGTGACACGAAGATTCTATATATCGAATTAGCTTTGTGTTTAACTAGATATCATTTTGGTCTAGTAAACTGAATTGACGACTAAATCAAAAAAAGAAAGTTAATATCTGATTCACTCTTATCGTGTTGTCTACTTTAAGACATTCTGGTAATGAGAACAAGCAAGCATTGGGTGATCTGATTACACTGTGGTTAGAAGATTCTTCGCTTTGAGCTGGAAACCATGTCTTAAGGTGGGGGAGATTCTTTGAATCTACCTGATACAGTATATTATTTATACTATTAAAATGGGATAACGGAGGTTAATGCAAAATTCCGAATCAAGATGAATTGACAAAAGCCATTATTCATCCTTTTTATTGCTAACTATCTTATATCAGGTTTAGACGACGGTGTTGCAGCCTCATTCCAGTGATGTCGGATTCATAAACCACATGCTCATACTCATGCTTTCAAAGTCAATCATTCAACGTCAAGATAGTTGATTCTAAACTTCCCAACCATCAAAGGCCTTCCTTAAGTCAAATTAAAGAATCATCAATTGGGAAAGATTGTTAGTCTAATAATCACATATGTCAAACAAGAATGTAACAAGTATGAGCATGTTGGTCAAGAGCATAAGTTAATCAAGGAAGTCAAATCAAGATGATTCAAGCCAAGGAGATGATGCAAGATAATGATCTCAAGAACTCAAAGTCAAAAAGATAAAGGCTTCAAGATCAGTTCACAAAGCATGAATGAACAAAGCCATTACAAACAAGAATTACAAAACAACAGGCAAAATCATTAACGTTCAAAAGTCATATCTTAAACGTTAGGGGAGACAAAGATAAATCAAGGCAAACTCCTACAAGAATGTCATCGGCAGTACGAAGGAGTTTGAAGAAAGAGACCTCAACATTGGGGGAGATTTTTAGCCTTAATTATATTAAGTCACACAAGAATGTTATCGGTCTTATAAAGTCAAACTAGGTCTTGTATTGTAATAGGCTAGTCGGGTTCAACGGGCTTGGATTGTAATCTAATATTGTCTGTGTTTCGAGCTCAAAGCCTAAGTTTAACCAAGCCCGACCCAAGTAGAAAAGCCCATGTGCCAAGTAAATGGCTAAGGGTATAAAAGAACCCTCTCCACATATGGAGAGGGTATAGGTTACATTTCTCACACATTGTAACTCACCTTTCTCTCTCTAATATAAGTTTCCAGAGATTCCTTTTTTCATCTCTTTTCTTTTTTTTTTTTTCCTTTCTTTTGCGGCTCATTTTGAGCTTATTTATGCTTAATTCGAATTTGTTATTGTTGTTGTGAAAGGATTATTATAGGGACTAACAAAACACACGTTATGATGCACAAGACTAGCAAACAACCTGATAACTAAACAAATCCCCGGCAACGGCGCCAAAAACTTAATGTGTGTTTTCTACAAGCTTTAAATTTATAATAACTAGAAATACCGATTTTGAGTAAAAACACAACATTCGGAAAGTATACCCGTTCATGTATAGTATAGCTTTAGGTAAGTCCAGGTCGTTCCACGGGATTTGTAGCAATTCACAGATTGTTTATCAAGTAACAAAGCTATTATTGTCACGGTATCAAATAGCCTAAACGTGTGTATAATGAAGCTAAGGGACAAGACATGATTCACATACATAATAGATAGAGAAGAGCAAAGACTTTATATAAACAAAATATTACAAGTCATAATATGATGGGTAATCATAATAACATGCATATCTACCAATGATAACATAGAATCTTTGGCCTATATATAACCATCATCAATAGTGCTTTTTAAGAGTGGTTTATATCAAATATGCCATATATTGAATTCCTCCCATTGTCGGATTCGGTCACATAAGGGGGGGAAAAGGTTCTTATACTTTATTTAATTGTTTATTTATAAATTTACCTCTACAATTCTCACAAGATGTATTGTATCATATGGCCAACATGATTCAAAATATATCAAGGCAATTAATCCTTTCGGCCTATTTCAATTGCAAGATATATCAAAAGATAAGCAACGATCCAAGTAAAATAACATCGAATTCATAAATCCATAGAAAACATACAAAATATTATTCATGGTTACATATAAGAGCCAAGTAACAATACCAATATTTCGACTACAAACAACAAATCAACCCAAAATAGTAGTTCAATAATCAACCAATAATCCAAAAAATTGCTACTAAGTATAACCTGGGAATATACTATTGTAACTTCTGGAATTCCACACGTATCATCTAATGGAGTGTTTGTTAAAAAAGGATTATGGTGATGTTCTAAGTGAATTGGTTTGTATCCTCTAAGAATCAAAATGGCGAATTGTTTAGATTCTGGAAATATATATTAGAATGTTGGTCTAGATATGGTGGTGGATCAGTGGTATTTCATGGTGGAGAGTAGTGGTAGCATGGTGGTGACATGGTGGTGATAAGGGGTATTTGGATCGTTGGATCCTAAGATCCTCACCACTCTTTCCTCCTCTCCACTTGGAGTTGAGATTGTGGTGTCAGATATGGATGGTGTGTTGGATTGGACAAATTGAGGGGTATTTATAGGGTAAACTTTACTTGGGGACCAAGCAAAGGTTGTATGTAGACGTTTTTGAGGCTAAATTTACGATTTTAATGCTGCAGAGTGAAAGTGCGGCGCACATTTTTATTTGTGCGCCGTACTTGGGATTTTGTGAAAAGTGCGCCGCATATTTTTAGAAGTGCGGCGCACTTGGGGCAAATTATGTACTTGGCCTTTTTTATGGTTGTATATAATTGAATTCTCTTCGTGTGGCCTCCAGAATCGCGTCAAACGGAGTTCCTATGACTGAGTTATGGCCAAAATAGTGAACAGGTGTCGGGAAGCATTCAACTTGAGTTCTTTCTTCGTTTAAGCTTCAAATCTTCGTGTATTCTTCTGTTTTCTTCCACGACACATAAAAGAACCCTACAATACGCAAAATTAAATCTCTATTCTTATACATAGTTTTTATATTTTAACAAATTTATATTGAAAAAATCATTGTTTAACGCATTATAAAACATGTATAATTTGAGTGTTATCAGTATGTTAGGGAATTTATTCATCAGATCAACAATTATTAATTTGGTGAATCGAGGATACTGGATAGCCTCCTTTTTCTAAAACATATTATTCATAAAATCCCACCAAAGAAGAGCAACATAATCAACATGTGTTCGGTTGATTACAACATGAAACAACTGAAGAATGTTGATCTTGGTATGATCATGGCCAAATGTTCTTGTCGTTAAGCATGGTTGAATACTTTGAACATAGTCTGCCATGGTTGAGCCAGATTCTTTGTAAAGAAAGCACTCACTTTGTCAACAACACCTTGATAACCAACTTTGTTCATGAATGCTTCAATAGTGTAGATGTTGGCTGGTGTGACAAATGGATTCTCAGGAGTTTCCACTGGTAATTGGAGAGTATCTCGGAACATATCCACAGTATATATGAATTGCTCAGTATCTAGCAAGAATTTGATCGTATCCTCAGTATTTGGTACCTTGCTCACCGTCCTCCAAAATTGTTGTAGGTATACAGCAGGGACATCGGCAGTTGCAGTTAATGCATGACTAAGACAATGATCAAGTAATATCAGCCCAACTATCTTGCATTTAGGAGAGCAAGGAATACTCTACAACCACCACATTAATTGTGCATCTCTGATTGGTTTGTATTGAGGAACAAGTTGAGCTGCTGGAATCACGTGTTAAGCCATGTGGAATACTGTATGATGATATGAAATGATTAGTGAAATGAGATATAGTTTGAAAATTTGCACAGAATGCAAACGACATGATTCTTTTTTTTAAACTGAAGGATTTTGAATCTACTTTTCAAAAAATCCGGCCTCAATAGTTTTTGAGGTCGGGAAGTCAATTAAATAATGGTTACAAGATTCGTTGTCAAAACTGTGTTTTCAGACGAATTTTGAGTCAACTTAAGTGAGGTGAAAACCCTACTTAAGAAGTGTTTTAAATTAAGCCCTTTTACAGAAAGTAACTTTCATATGTCTATTAAGAAACCCTAAAAGGGCTAAGTCTAAAATTAATTTTAAGTTGGGTTTTTAAGTCGAAACTTTTTGGTGTGCAATCAGACCCGAAATTGACCAGTTTGTAAGTTTGATTTTCAAGGGTATACTTATGGGTTGAATGAATGCATGGGCTTCTGGATGAGATTAGTATACACATGTGGGGTCATGTGTGAATTTTTGTGGGAATTATGGATGCGTTTTGGTATGGGTTTTGGGTCGTGCAAGTTGGGTAAAAATTCTGCATTTGAGCAGAAAGTTGTAAGTGTTTAAAATAAAAGTAAAAAGTAAATAAAAGATATAATGAAGATATAAAATGATGGTAGAGAGTCTTTACATATAGTATAGATGATATTAGTCCATCATTAGGGTTGTTATATTGGATTAAGCGTTTAGCTTACCGATGGTAACATGAGCTTTTATTGTGTATAGTTTTTAAGGAAGGAGTTTGTGTTACTTGTAGCTGCGCGATCAGGTGAGTTTCATAGTCCCACTTTTACTTCGTTTTAAACTTGGGATGGAAATGATGCTAGTATGAAAATGTTTTGATTACTGTGATAATGTGTTCAAAGTGATGCATGGACTTTATATGGCTATTATATGTTATGTGCTACCTGTTTGTGATGTGTTATGCTCCATGGCTTAGTGATCAATTGGAGTGGGTTTTGTGTTATGCTCCATGGCTTAGTGATCAATTGGAGTGGATTTGTGGTATGCTCCATGGCTTAGTGATCAATTGGAGTAGTTCTGCGATAGAGACGTCTCGTAATCGTGTGAATGGTATTGGTTTGGTTTGGACTTGATTTGTTTTGCATGATAGCTTATATGGTAGTTCATTTATTGTCATGCAGTATTTTTATTTATCACAGTAATGATTTAATTGGGTTTATATCGTGTCTTAAACCTATGACTCTCACCAACTTTATGTTGACGTTTTTGAGCATCATTTTTAGGTATTCAGTTTGAGACTAATGTGCTAGGAGAAGTGGCTAGAGAGACCTTTGGATTGGCTTGTGGAGTTCTTCTGATATTTTTATTTAGACTTATGTTCTGCTGGATAATTTAAGTCTGGGATTGATTTACTTTTATGTGGTTTATGCATTTGCGTGTATGACATTACTTAATAATGCAAGACTCCTTTATATTGTGTTGGGTATTGTTATGACACATAGTGTCCCCTGTGATTGTTTTCTTTTCTTTTTAGTATCTCTATAGTAGACGACATTGTGTTGTAATGATATCCATGAAGTTCCACCTCGTGCTTCCGCCTTGGCCTTGGGTGTGACAATGAACTAATCCTTTTTAATTGGGTTTATAATCATGAAAATTAAGAGATTCCTACACCATCGTGTAGATTATAAATGACATATAATATCAGGGATTAAAACTGATCTGGAGGTTGGATAAAGTGAAATAAATGAATAGCCATTTTATTAGAGTTGAAAGGTTAAAGAGATGGGAAGAGTGTGTATGCTAGAGAGAAAACACACACACACACTTTTACAAATGTGAACTTCACCCCTCCATGGAAGTATGGAGGGGGTATTTATAGTCCTAGTGACACTTAACTATTGTAACTAGTCATTATTAGTCCCTACGTGTCACGCTATAAATGAACTAATGTAATTCCGGATATGTCACCATATTTTAAGGCTAACAATCTTCCCCCAATATGTGGACACATACGGAATTACTTACAATGTTCCTAACAAGTACAAATACAATTGAATAAAGTCTTCCAAAGCGCTTCCAAAGCTGAAGTTGTCTTTTAAGTTCTCCTGGTCTTGAAAGGTCATGATTTAGATCTATGGGGAGATCTTAGGATGATATTTGATCCAAATGAAGAAGATGACATATGGTTGAATCAACAATATTGGGAGTTGCTGAGATGGAAATTACATGAATACAGTGGTGTTCACTCTTTGTTCTTAGATGGTACATCAATACAGATCAACATGTTAGTAGAAAAGAAGTATCCACTGAAGAAGGCTATCTTGGAAAAGATGATCAACTTGAAGATTGAAGCAGAAGAAGATAGTAATATGGCAATTGAGCTTATAAAGTTTATCAAATCTCAGATTGCAGAACAAAGTTAGTTATGAAGAATTTTTGAAAGCTAACAGGAAAGGAAGCTAAAGTGTTTGAAAGAATCCTCTCAAAATCAAAGAGCTTTAATTCAAGAATCTTAAGATTTAAAGGTAAATCAAATTAGGGAGTTTGTTGGGAATTAAAGAGCTTCTACAAGATAATGCTGCTGAAGGACTTAATACTGCTAGTTGTAATAGTTAGTACTGTTAGTACAATGTTAGTACTGTCAGTATATAGTTAGTACTGTTAGTTAGTATATTAGTGCTGCTTATGAGATATGTATGAGATAAATTAGGAATAGATATGCATGATCTCAGCATAATCTCTTAACGCGTTTTGTAAGCCTATTAGGGTTTTTCTTAGTGTATAAAAGGAACTCTACGGCATAGTTAGACATATCTCTTTTTCATATACTTTCATAGTCGTCCAATTCATATAATAGTTAGAGTCATTCATTGTAAGGCAAAACATATAGTTGTTTTGTGGTATTCTTCAATATATGAAAGCATTGGTGAAGTTTCGGTGTTCAAATTTGCGATGTGTTTCTTCTGAGTATATAAAGATTAATTCCGCATAGTCTTTATATATACACCACAATGTTTCTAATCTAGTTGTTTTAGATCTATCTAAGATAACAAGATCCATTCAATTGGAACCAACATGTGATCTCATCCAAAGGATTTGAGCACAACAGCCAGACAAAGCAATATATTCTGCTTTCTGTCTGGATATCCTGCAACGCTTTCTGCCTTTGATGACCAACTATAAGTCCAATCCCCAAAAATTGCATACTACCAATATGTGCTACGGCCGTGTAATCTTGCAACCAGCATGATCCACAATCTACAAATCTGTTAGAGCAATGAAGAAGCCGTTCGTATATTTATATCCTTTGATAATGTTTCACTCTTAGATACCGAAAGATCCTTTTACTGCATGTAATGCTTTTTTGGTAGGACTAGCTTAATACCGGCCCACATCATATATAAAATGTAAGTCAGGTCTACTTGGGCGTGAGATAAAGGAGATGCCTATCTACACGATAGTGTGACGGATCAACGCTTTCCCTTTTAACCTCATACATTTGGAATTTTCTAACCATGGGAGTATCCACTGGGTTACAAGAGTCAAAACCATATTTCTTTAAGGATTCAATGGCATATTTTAACTGGTTAATAAAGAAGCCTCTAGGACTTTGAGAAATCTATAGTCCTAAGAAAAATAAGATTTTGCCCATCATTGACATCTTAAATTTTGAACACATGATTTTAGAAATTAGGTCACAAAGGTCAGGTGTAGATGCAGAAAAGATGATATCATCGACATATATTTGTACCAGAAGTAGTTCCTTGCCGTCTCTGTGTATGAACAATGTAGGATCCATTGAACCTTTGGAGAAGTCTTGGCATATCAGGAATGAAGAAAACATGTCATACCACGCGCGTGGAGCTTGTTTCAACCCATAAAGAGCTTTCTTAAGCTTGTACACGTGATTTAGTTTATCTTTATCGACAAACCCATCCGACTGGCTAACATAAACTTCTTCCCGCAGATTACCATTCAAAAACGCAGTCTTCACATCCATTTGGTAGACGACCATGTTCATATAAGTAGCAAAAGCGAGAAAAATCCTTATAGCCTCTAATCTTGCAACCGAAGCAAAAGACTCTTCAAAATCAATTCCCTCCTCTTGACGGTAACCACGAGCCACTAACCGAGCTTTGTTCTTTAGTATACCTCCCAGTTCGTCTAGTTTCACTTTGTAGATCCACTTTAAAGTAATAACCATAACTTTATCTGGTCGAGGTACGAGCTCCTATACATCAAGTCGTTCCGAGCTCAATGAGTTCCCTTCTTGCATTTCTTCAAACCAACATGCCTTGAGTCCAAAGCATCTTTATACGTCCTTTGGTTCAAACAGCATGAGGAAAAGCACCATAGTATAACAGAAAAGAACTTGCTCATGTTAAATTGTAGACTGTGGTAAACTGGTCTAGCGAGTTCACCGATTATATTTTCACTGTGATGAACTTAATCATTTGTATTGTGTTCAAAAATTTGGTGATCAGATGCACAATTGTATAAAAGACCCGACGATGAGGATTGATCAGAAGAAACTTCTAGAATTGGGATACCAAAGTACGGATCATTACCATCAGTCAACTCATCTCATGATTGACTTCTTCCAACATCGTTAGAGAATGACAGGAGTGGGTATCGGGTGTGATTTTGGAGAGTAACTCGGTGGATGGTGCATACCTTGGTCAACTGTAGTTGAGGAAGGTGAACCGGTTGATACAGCGGGAACTGGAGCAACTACTTCATGAATTAGAGCAACGACTTCAGTGGCTGGGTAATCAACACTGGGTGGAGGAGTGAGTAATTCATCAAACATCGGTTGAAACAAAAGATCCCAATCACTTCTTGAAGGTGGTACAAATGGTGTTGAAGGAGGAGGGTTGGGCATGAGTCCTGAACTGATTGTTGCAGGAGTCATTTCATTAAGTGCGGGTCCTGAACTACTGTGTTCAAAAGCCATCGCAGTCAGCTCATCAAAATCTACATGAATTGTCTCAATGATTCGTCTGGTACGTCGGTTGTAAATTCAAAATGCTTTCTTTGTGGGTGTATAACCAATGAAAATACCAATATCAGCTTTTGGTTGTAACTTACCCAAGTTCTTACTATCATTTGTCGGATAGCAAAGTACACCAAATACATGGAAAAATGATAAGTCAGGAGGTTTGTCATGTAAAAGCTCATATGGTGTTTTTCCGTGTCGAAGACGTATGATGGAACGATTTTGGGTGTAACATGCTGTAGCATCTGCTTCTGCCCATAAGAATAACAAAGCTTTTGAATAAATCAACATTGTGCGGGCAGCTTCAATTAGCGTACGATTACATCTTTCAATGACACCATTTTGCTGTGGAGAGCGAGCAACAGATGTTTCATGAGAGATACCAATCTTCTTATAATATTCACACAAAGTTTGATTAACAAATTCAGTTCCATTATCTGTTCTGATTCTTTGGACAGTCACTTGAAGCCGTACTTGGATCATCTTGAGAAACTTGATTATGAAATCTGGAGCTTCATCTTTTGACCTTAAGAACTTAACCCATGTGAACAGAGAGTAATCATCGACAATGACGAGGATATACTTCTTTCCATTAACACTCGCGACACGCATTGGTCCACAAAGATCCATGTGCAAAAGATAGAGTTTTTCTTGGTTGGTGTCTTCAGATTTAGGTTTGTGGGGTTTCTTCTTGCTTTTACCTATTGCACAAGCAGAACACAAATGGTCCTTTTCAAATTTAAGCTTAGGGAGACCACGAACAAGACCGTGTCTAGCTAAGTGGTTAATTGCACCAAAGTTCAGAGGAGACAGACGTCGGTGCCATAGCCAGGACTTAGTCTTTGAGGCCTTTGACAAGAGACATATGGGAGAGGACGCCATCATATCTCCAAGAGACAGAGTGTATAGATTGTTGCCTCGAGATCCAGTCAATAGATCAACACCTTCTAAATTACGAATGAAGCAGGTGTGTTGACGAAAAGCAACTTCAAGGTTCGAATCACAAAATTGCCCAACGGAGAATAAGTTGTGTCCAAGTCCTTCCACGTAGTAAACCCTTGATATCGTAACATTCCCAATCTGATAATCACCATAACCCAATATCTTTGCCACGTGATCATTTCCGAATTTAACTGTACCCAAAAACTTATTAACGAAATTGGTGAGCTGAGAGCGATCTCCGGTCATATGCTTGGAGCAACCGGAGTCCAAATACCAGAGAACAATTTGGACGACCTACATTCAATAAGAGAAGAAGATGGAACATTGGAAACTTTTGATCCCCGAGACTGACTGGATTCCTTTTTGTTAGCAGATACAGATTTGGGAACCTTAGTTTTGCTATCAGGAACATTAGTTTTAGATTTCCTAGGTTTCCTTGAGTAAACCAATGTTACAACAGGCTTAGGTGTTTCATTTTCTAGGGCAGTTGGTTTCCTATGGGGAACTTCAGTAGTTGTGGTAATCCTAGTTAAAGGGCACGCGTTTCCTACTATAGTGAATGTTCGTCCAGTAGGTCTCCAGATGTATCCAATTTTTGTAAACACCTTTCCTGTTGGTTTCCAAACTTTCTTTTTTGACTTTTTCTTAACAGATTTAGATTTATTATGAGCATTCACATTATTGATAAAATCAAGAACACATAAATCATGATTAGCAGAAAGCATGCAACCATTACACTTAACACATTTTAGTTCAGAATTTGCATTAAGCCTGCTGCACATGAGCAGTTCCTTTAGATTCAGCAACACAATCTTTATTTTTTAAACTAGATTTAACTTTCCTATGGTGGGCTTCTACTTTATTCTTCTGAGTACTACTTGGTGTTTGCCGAATCTTATCTTTCTTTGTATTGCATGAAGGTTGTGATCCGCTAGCACTAGTAGACAGTTTTACTTTTGTAGAAGACAACTTAGGTTTGTTAGAAACTAGGTTTGATGTAGAGGTTGTTTTTGTGATTTTGTTTCCTGAGGATGTGACAGGCTTAGTAAATCTAACGCTTTTGTCCTTGTTCTTTGGGGTCACAGCCACTAATTTCCCATCAGCATTGTTGATACTAGGGCAAGTGTTACTGATGTTTGTTAGCAACTCCTGTACTAGTTTAGCATACCTACAGGCGGATTCTAAGGATTGATCTAAGTAGATATTTTTAATTTAACATGTTCAACTAGATACCTAAGAATGATAGTTTCTTCCTGAGTGTGCTTTATATAGGCAGAGTGAGCTATCTGTTTATTCAACAATTTAGGAGTTTTGTAATGTCATTATCAACAATTTAGAGGTTTTGTAACATCATTTAGTGGATATTTTGATTTAATATGTTCAACTAGGGTGTTTTGTAACGT
The DNA here is from genome assembly GCA_026074375.1 of Tanacetum coccineum. NCBI lineage: Eukaryota > Viridiplantae > Streptophyta > Magnoliopsida > Asterales > Asteraceae > Tanacetum > Tanacetum coccineum. The sequence continues at coordinate 21,735 of BQNB010041293.1, forward strand.
TATTATTAACTATAGCTTTTCCTTTAAGTTTCTTTAAATCATCCTGTTATCCCACTAGTTTAATCCATTACACAACTATGTTCTATACCAAGATGCTAGAAAATGAGAAGAAATCTTAGAGAGAGAAACTAGATTAGAGAGAGAAAGGAGGATTACAAATGAAATGAAAATGTAACTGGTATGTGCTTAATTACACATACCTTTTACCTTTAAAAACGAGCTAAAATAACTAAAAACGGACTTAAAATGCCAAATATATGCTTGTTTTGCTAATTGTATTGTGCAGGAACGGATAACTAAGAAAAGGACGAAAAACAAAGCCAAAACGACAAAACCAGACTCGGAATGGAAAAGACTGTGAAAGACAAAGCCAAATCGAAGCCGAAAAGTCAATCAAGTCAAAAAGTCAACAGAAAAGTCAACTGGTCAAAGTCAAAGTCAACCTAAGTCAACCCCGAAGCCAAAAGTCAAGAAATATAAGTTTAGGGACTAGACTTGTAAATCCCTAAACTTGTATTTATAAAAGAAATTAAGAGAAAATAAAGAGGAGGGCCAAATTGACAAATTGGCAAAGTTATACTCCATGGACTAATTCTGCCAAGTCCATAGAGTTATAACCACCAAGGACGTGGGGTGCAACTAAACATAACACTCTTGGGGACTTGTTTTGCCAAGTCCCCAAAAGTTTTAAACAACAAGGACGGTGGGTGCAATAACCACATACACCATCAAGGACCATTTGTGCCAATATCTCAAACCCACACCCTGTCACTCTCCTTTTATAACAACCTTTTTTTTCCCGCCATTTTTAAAAACCCAAAACCCAGGACAAAATCACGGGGTAACTTCACCTCTTTTACCCTGAAACCTAAACCACACCATGGACAAACCATTTCCCCCTCCCCCACTAAAACCCTAATCCCAACTGGCAATCCCACAAATCCCCAAGGCCTAGTGGACGGTTGAGATTTGTTTTTGGTTTTGCTCTCACCAAACTAACACAACAAACACATGGGTTTGAAGACTCGGCTATAAAAAAGAGAAGAAGACAGAAGCTTTAGGCAGCAAGTAGTTAGTTGTTTTTATTTTTCAATTTTCACTTTGTAATTTCTCGTTTTTAAGCAATTTTTCTTTCAAGTTTTTTAAGTAAGCTTTAAGCTCTTGTATTCTCTTCTTTTAAGCTTGTACCTCACAATTCTAGTAATACAATTCAGTTTTAAAGTCTCTTTGTCTTTAAATTTCAATTCTAAGTCGTTTTTCATCAAATAAGCTCTTAATAAGCTCATTTGAGCTTATTACTGTTCACAAGCTCAAATTTAGTTAAAATTCTGTTTTTAGCTAGTCATTTACTCACTTTTGTCCATTTACATCCAAGTAATGATCACTTAAGGCATTGGTATTCATTTTTGAAAGCTACAAGGAGTTATAAGCTCTCAAGAGCTTATTGAGCTTGTTGCTCAGGTTTAGAGGCTAGGGAGCCATATAGGATCAAGCTTTTTAAAGTCACTCACTCAGATAGAGTGACTTTAGTGTCTGAGACTTCACAAATACAGGTTTTACTTTCTCATTTACAGTTTAGCATTTAGAGCTTATTACAAATTGCTTATTCAAATGAGTTTTAATGACTATTCCTGTTTTATTTAGCTTAGATTAGATTGTAGATGTTATAGTTTTAAAACTGTTTAGTTAAATGTCATTTAGCTCTCATCATTTTCAAAACTGTCATTTGGCCTTAAATAAGCTAGAAGAGAAACTTGCTATTTCTTTCAAATAAGCTGTGAACTTTAGTTTTCAAATAGCTCTATTAGGTCAATTTGAGTAGGAGTAGATAAAAGGATTTAAGAGTTTTAGCTTTTAAATAGGTTTTAATCACATCTATAGTTGACAGTTTCAGAATTAAGTAGTGTTTGGTTTAAGATGGTTTTGACTCTTAGAGTCAAAGAAACTTTGTCAAACTCTTTCATTTAGTTGAGTTTAGTGATTTCACTAAGTTTAGAATAGTTTTTAAAGTTTAGTTTGAAGTAGTTATAATTTTTGAGCTTAAAAAGTAAGCCTAGCACCAGGGCAGCTTTTAGATGTAAATTGGTTTTAATTTTTAGAGATTTAGAACTTAATAAGTGTTCTATTATAGCAAAGATAGGAGTAGCAGTACCTAGTGAATTGGTTTAGAGGATTAGAACCTCAAAGTTTAGCTTGCAAGTTAGTGCCTAGCCAAATGCATCAGCAGCCAACTGTATCAGCATCTACTAGCACTCTTTTCATCTCAATTTTCTTATAAACTTTGTTAAGACTTAGCTTCTTTCATTTTAGATATATTTAGTATACATTTTAAGCATCAAGCAGCATCTTTTGTTTTTCATTTTCACCTAGAAATAAGCTCAATATAAGTCAAAATCTAAACAAGCTCTTAAACACTACTTTCTGTGACAGAATCTAAGATGCTTATTTTCTAGCTTATTAAGTAGATAAAAGTTCAAGTTGCCTTTATTAAAGTTGTAGAGGTTAAGCTCATCTATAAGTTTGTAGTTTTAAGTTTTTGCTAATTCTCAATTTTTAATAAGCCAAAAATAAGCTAGAATCGTAGGGTCTGTTTTGTATATCTTTGATAGTACAGGGTTACACGTTTTCATAGTAGTGTAAATTCCCAAATCTTTGCCCGCCTACCCTGTACTTTTGTCTTTTACATTTTCTACCCTAGAGTTTGCAAAAAAAAATAAAAAAGGGGGAAAGACACTTGGCCCGGGTGAGCAAGACTCGAACCCGGGACCAAGCGATACAAACCCCCTTTGCTTATTCCTTCAGCTTATTTTTGTTTCTTATTTTTCGTAGGATCTTTACAAAGTCTAGTATTTTTTGTAAATTTTTCAGAATTTTTAGTAATCGTTCAAAGCATAATATAGGCAGTGTAGACTATATTTTCCAAAGTTTTAGCTTTTGAAGATTAGAAATAAGCCATTTAGCTTATTTGAAAAAGCTTATTTCAGTTTTAAGGAAAACTAGCACTTTTTTCATTTCATTTTCTTTTTTAAATTTGTTTTTTTAAACCTAGCTAGTGCTCGGTTTTAGATATTTCTGTGTATATCTATAAGCTATAATAAGCATCTTTTGTTTTTTTATGCCGTCCACTCATCATAAGCTTTTGGGAATAAGCCAGTCACCGTAATTCTCCCCGCAAAAAGATCTTAAAAGACACACTTTAGTTTCTGCAACAGGAATCAAGAAAGCGTGTTAAGTGTTTTAGCTGTATCTAAGTGGATTAAGAGTTAGAAGCAGTCCCGTTGGTTGAAGTTGCCGCTCTTCAGTTTAGTATATCGCGCTCGCTTTGTTGATAGTTTTAGTAGAGGTTTTTAAGTTTTTGTCTGATGGAAAGCATCTTGTTTAATAAGCTAAAAGAAATAAGCTAGATAGAGTAGTAGGGTCTAGAATTTGTGATTTTTCTTCATAGGGTAGGGTCCCGTTTTCTATTATAGTTAAACAATTGTTTCATTTAGCCCGACCTACCCCTTTACTTTCCCTTTTACACTTTGTTACGCTATGTGTTGTTCGAAAAATAAAAAAAAAGGGGGTAGACAAGAGGCCCGGGTGAGCAAGACTCGAACCCGGGACCTCTCGATACAAACCCCCTTTTACAAACATACTTACCACTGCGCCCTTGGGTCTTTTTCGTTAAAGACCCAAGGCACTGGTATTTATGTACATTTATGACTTATAGCCTTAATAAGTTGTTTAGCTTATTTCTACGGGCTTATTGCATAAGCTGTGTGGTGTTTTTCATTTTTCGTAGGAACTTTATATAGTAAAGTATTTTTTTGTAAATTTTTCAGAATTTTTAGTAATCGTTTAATATTTTTTATAATTTAATTTAGATAAAAGTTTATTTAATTCATAAAAAATACAAAAATTATCAAAAAAAAATATTTTGCTTTTTTAGAAAATTTTCTTTTGTCATCTAGTTTGTAGGAAAAATACCAAATTGTTCGTAGGGTCTTTTTATAACTTTTCATCTTTTAAAGAACGGGTCCGGGTACGGGATTTTGTTTTGACTCGTTTTTGGGTCAAACGAACTCCGTTTTCGGTCTAGTCTTTTTCATTCTTCGTTATTTGATCCCTAGAGTAGTTTAGAAGCAAAAATTTCTTCGTAGGGTTATTTTTAAAGTTTTTAGGTTTTCCCCCTTTTGTTCGGGATTCGGGCTCTCGTTTTCTAGTTTAATTCCATAATTTTTAGGTTTTTCTTAAACGTTTTAGTTTGTTATTGTTTAATTTGACTTTTTCAACTTCCCGAACCAATTCCTTCCTTCAAACTCAAATCTTCGATTGTATCGATTTTCCATTCCAGCCTCGTTGGGGATAAACGACCCGGGAAAGCTCTATACTACTTCTCGGTATCATTGATATTGCTGGTTTTTACACTTAATTATATATTTTATATTTTGTTATATATTATATATATTTACGGTGTGAATCCAGCCAGTCAGCTGCCAGGTACAACCAACAACACATCAGAAATTGATTTTTCCTACCTAAGAGCATAGAAAATCAGTTGCAAACACTCAAATTACACTCGTAAGTTCTACATCTAATCTAAAGTATACATGCGTAACTATAGATTATCTACATCTATTGTGGCTATAATCAGTGATCTATTGTCGATGAAGTTCATCAAACACAACAATAACTTACCATCAACAACTTATATACCATTCCCAAATTGTCCCTTAATTCCCAGCATATACAGGAAACCTATTAATTGATCAAAAAGCCCCAAATTTTAAGAAAAATAGAAAGTTTTAAAAAAACCCTAAATTTTTCAGAAAATAAACTTATGAATTATAATAATTGGATAAAAATTAGGGTAAAACAAAAAATAAAAAAAGAACCCAAATCTTGATGTTTTTATACCTAGTTATCATGATACATGCACTTGAAGATCTTTCTCTTCTTCTTCCAATCTTGACATCAATTTCTTGGATTAGGCAAATGATTGAAGATGTGTGAGGAAAAAATCTGTTTGTATGAGAGATGATGAGGACGGTGGTGTTTTTTTGGGAGAGAATAGATACGTAGCCTCATACGTGTATACTCTCTTAAATGGTCCGGGATAATAATAACAAAAGAAATCGGGTCGAGCGGGGTGTTTAATGAATGCATTAAAAGCACCTCGGGGGAACGATCTTCATGGTTAATATATAAAGGTATAATGCTTATCTTCATCGAGTGACCTCAATATGAAAAAAATCACATCATTCACCCGTTTAATCTAGGGGTGAGCATCGGGTCGGAACCGACCCGAACCAGAAAAAACTAAACCAAAACCGAATAATGGAATTTTGCAAACCGAGAATCGAACCGAGTGAAACGTATATAAACCGAAACTGAACTGACTAAGGTCGGTTCGGCTTAGTTCGGTTCGGTTTACGTAGTTCGAACCGACTAAGTTTCGGGTTTTAGCCAAACCGAACCGAAACCGAACCGAACCGAGTAAACCGAAATACATATCCAAAACCGAAAACCGAACCGAATAAGCTCGGTTCGGCTCGGTTTTTCGGGTCGGTTCGGTTTTCGGTTTATGTTATGTTTAGTCTTTATTTTAGCAAAAGTCTAGGGTAGTCAAGTGTTAAGTTGTCGTGGATTAACTTGTGTCCCAAGTCTAGCCCATGTGTTTTAAGGTTTGTTCTCCCCCCTCATCTCTATAAAAGGAGGTGGGGGGGGGGGGATCTTGTCACTTCATTCTTTCAATACTAATCATTCGATTAGGGTTTTTTTATCTTGTGCTCTTGTTCTTTACTTTCTTGTCACGTTATTATTACTGTTGTGGGTGTGTCGATACACTTCGAGAAATCGATCAGTTTCGCTTCTAGTTCTTGGGTTGTAGGTTGTTTATTCCTACAAGTGGTATCAAGAGCTCGGTTAGAGACTAAACAAGAGCTAGGTTCGATCATCTTGAAGGGTTCTTGAGTTCGGTTCAGAACAACAAGAAGAAGCAGCAGGTTGACATTGGCAATTAAGGTTTCTTAAGTCCTTCGATTGTCTGAGTTTGTGACAAGGTGTAGGAGGCTTAAGGGTTTGTTGGTTTTTTGGTTTATTGAAGATCGACAAGATTTCGGCGCATTTCGGGTTACAGTCGACGTACTGAGGTAGACGATAACCAGGTTTTTTATTTTTATAAAAGAAAACAAAGTTTGACTTTAAAGTGCTACTTTATCATTAATTTGTTTTTGAGGGAAAAAAATTCCAAGGTTATTAGTATATCATTCTTTTTAGTAACCAGGTAACAATTTTTGTTTACTTTATTAATAAAAGGTAAACTTGCTTACTTTTGGAGTGTGATTGCACAAGGGACTTTGTTGGTTTGTGATTGTAAGGTTTTTCACAAGGTGTAGCAAATTAATAAAGGGATAAAGAATGACGGGAGCCAAGTTTGACATCGAGAAATTTGATGGAACTGGTGATTTTGGGTTATGGAGGATCAAGATGCATGCTTTATTAATCCAACATAGATGTGAAGCAGCTCTGGAGGTTTTACCCGAGGGTATGGAAGCTCAAGTGAAAATTGAGCTAAACAAGAAAGCTTACAGTGCCGTGATTTTGTGATTAGGTAACAAGGTTCTGAGAGAGGTTACAGGGAGACGACTGCAGCGGGGGTTTGGTCAAAGCTCGAGACTTTGTATATGACAAAGTCATTGGCCAACAAGTTGTACCTGAAGAAGAAGTTGTATACATTCTGCATCCTGGCTGGACGAAAGATTTTCGAGCATATAGATGAGTTCAACAAAATCGTTCTTGATTTAGCAAATATTGAGGTAAAATTTGAGGATGAAGATCTTGCTTTATTATTACTCACTTCTTTACCAGCATCATACGAACACTTTGTGGATACCTTGCTCTATGGACGAGAAGCTTTGACTTTGGAGGATGTGATGGCCACACTAAATTCAAAGGAAATCAAAGAAAGGTCTAAGGAGAAGGGGGATGATAGTGAAGGGTTATATGTGAGGGGAAGAACTGATCATAGGGATTCACGTTAGTCAAAGGGAAAGTCAAAATCAAAGTCTCGAGGTGGAAGACTCAAGTGCTATATTTGCCAATCTGATGATCACTTGAAGAGAAACTATCCGAAGAATAATCGCAAGAAGTCAACAGGTTACGTCAAGAAAGATGAGCAACCAAGCTCTAGTGGTTCGACTTATGACGATTCAAAGGTGATGATGGTGATGAGCGCACAGGCTTTGCTAGATTGGATCATGGATTCAGGATGTTCATACCACATGACACCCAGGTTAGATATACTTTTGGATTTTCTAGAATGCGATGGGGGCTGTGTACATTTGGGTGACAACAGGGAGTGTAAGATCAGAGGTATTGGCAAGGTGAGGATACAACTGAAAGATGGGTCAAGTTTTGTGTTACACAATGTCAGGTATATTCCTGAATTGAAAAGAATCTTGATATCGCTGGGAACTCTTGAAAAAAAGGGATATACCATAAAATTATAGTCGGGCAAAATCAAAGTGATTAATAGTTCCAGGGTTATTTTATATGGAATATGAATGGATAATTGTGTATACTCTTTGGATGGCCATGCAATGGCAGGTGAGCTTAATGCTAGTGTTGAAGAAAAAGACTATCTTGCGCGGGTTTGGCACAAAAGACTGGGACATATCAGCGAGGCGGGACTACAAGTGCTGGAAAAGCATGGGCTGTTTGGCAAGAAAAGTCTAGGTAAGCTCGTTTTTGTGAGAATTGTGTTCTGGGAAAGTCACATCGAGTCAGTTTCGATGTAGGAAGGCAAAGTACTCAGGGAGTGATAGACTATGTTCATTCAGACTTATGGGGTCCGTCTCGGGTGGAATCATTAGGAGGTAAGAGGTATTTCTTATCTATTGTTGATGATTATTCCAGGAGGGTATGGGTTTATATCCTTAGGTTCAAACACGAAGCATTTGGAAAGTTCAAAGAGTGGAAGCAGTTAGTAGAGAATCAGACTGGGAGGATGGTTAAGAAGTTAAGGACAGATAATGGTCTTGAGTTCTGTAATCGGGAGTTTGAGCACCTATGCATTGAGAGTGGTATTGCTAGACATTTGATAGTTTTCGGGATGCCGCAACAGAATGGGGTAGCCGAACGTATGAACATAACTCTCATGGATAAGGTACGTTGTTTATTAATTTAGTCTGGATTGCCCAAAACCTTTTGGGCAGAAGTGACATGTACAACCGCTTATCTTATCAATAGGTTACCATCGAGAGCGATTGAGAAAAAGACACCTATAAAGATGTGGTCGGGATATCCAAGTGATTATGGGATGTTGAGGATTTTTAGCTATGTTGCATATCCACACGATAAACAACGTAAGCTCGAGCCGAGAGCGGTCAAATGCGTTCTTTTGGGGTATCCTGAGGGTGTGAAGGGGTACAAACTATATAGGCTTGATGATGAATCACCTAAAATAGTCACTAGCAGGAACGTGGTCTTCAATGAAAGTGTCATGTACAAAGACGCGTTGAAGGATTCTGGTGCAGGTGATAGGTCTGTTGAGGAATTACATGTTGAGGTGGAACTGTAGAGGTTAAATAATCATACGCTTGAGAAAGATCAGAAAGATCAGGAAGATGGCGATGATGAAGATGCAGGGGATCAAGAAACTGATCAACCACCGGATCTCAGAGATTATCAGTTGGTTCAGGATAGAGAGCCAAGGACAAGAACGAAACCTTTGAGGTTTCGAGATGAAAGTAATTTAGCTCATTACGCGTTTGTTGCAGCAGAAGAAGAAGATATTCATGAACCATTGACATACCATAAGGCAGTTTCTTGTGAAGACAGTTCTAAGTGGAAATCTGCTATAAAAGAAGAGATGGATTCTTTAAGGAAGAACAAGACCTGGGAATTAGTAGATCATCCAGCTAGGCAAAAGCTGGTGAGCTGCAAATGGTTGTTCAAGATAAATGAAGGGATTGAAGGTGTTCAAAAGCCTAGGTACAAGGCAAGGTTGGTGGCTCGTGGATTCACACAAAGGGCAGGTATTGAATACAATGAAGTATTTTCTCCGGTAGTATGACACACATCTATTCGGGTTATACTTGCATTGACTGCGTGTAAAGATTATGAGCTGGAGCAGCTTGATGTAAAGACATCATTTTTACATGGAAATCTTGAAGAAGTTATCTACATAAGGCAGCCACCGGGATATGAACAAGGCAACAAGGTATGTGTGGAAAACTAGAAGGGGGGTTAAATAGTTTACCGCTTTTTAATTAAAAGTTATGTTTGTTAATAAAAACTTAGATTCAACTTTATGTGAATTCACAATGTACACAATATGAACAATACAAGTAAGTAAATGAATGACAAGTAAATATGAAAGACAAGAGATAAGAGTTAGAAAGATCAAACCACAACACAAGGATTTATAATGGTTCGGTAACGAAACACCTCTTCGCCCTACTCCACTCCCCGAGCATCAAACTCGAGAGTTTTCTTCACTATATCAACAAGCTCCCTTTAGGCGGAGAAAACCGTACACAACTTAGCTTACACCAATTTCCGAGACTAAGAGAAATGTCAAGTTCTAATCCTAGATAGAACCAATCTATCAAAACTAACCACACTACTTCACAACAAATCACTACTTGGCTTCACTTCACAACTTCTCTCCACTTTACAATTTATCTTCGCTTCACAACTTCACTTCACTAAGACACTACTACAATCACACCAATCTAACACTACTTGCTAAGATCACCCCAATCTAAATATACTAACAATGATCATACAAAATCTACTTATGGTACACAACAACGATACACACCTTCATAATATACACAAATAATTTACAAGATATAACACAACTACACAACTATACCAACTATACTATAACACTTCTTGACTTGATGATAAGAAGTATTCTTCTCTTGCACTTGAGGATATAAGTTTGGATCACTTAGAAACAAATCTTTATGATTAAATGATCAAAGGAATGAAAGGAGAGTATAAACTGATTTAGAACGGAAAAAAAGTGTGTGCAAAAAGTGAGAAAATCAGTGGGGAATAGTCAAGTATTTATAGGTAAACTGGTCAGACAATTTGTCTGGGCGGTCCCCTTAAATAGGGTGCCGGTCCCCTTAATAATTAAGGGGACGGCCCTTATAATTAAGGGGGTCGTCCAGCCTTAGACACTCCCTTTTTTGTCTTTTCTAAGGGAGGTGTTTTCTGGAACATTTCTAGCCGTTTTTAGGTAGAAAATTTAAATTCAAAATATTTATTTGAATAAAACATTTCTAAAAATGTTTTGTAAAAGATATAAAAATGTTTGTGACATTTTTATAAAAAATTTGAGGTTGAATAAAAATTCCTCTGATCATGAAATGCATTAAGCATATGTTTATTCACACCTTTAAGTGATTAAATTTTCGAAATGAAAATTTACTACTAATTACTTGTTTACGAATAATTTTTCATTAATCGTTTTTACATTTTGTGATTATCAAAACGTATAGAGGTCGAAAAATATTATTAACGTTTTTAGGCATTATTTCTATCAATAATCTTCCCCTTTTTGATGATTACAAAATCTAAACTCATTAAATTAAAAATTATTTTTAAACAAGTATTTAGTGAGTTTTATTTCCATTTCTCCCCCTTTTTGTAGAATCAAAAAGGCTTCGTCGATGAATGTTAGTAAAACCGACGGAATAAATGCTCCCCCTTGATGTGTACTCCCCCTCGTTCGAGGGCACCAAGGAATCGAGCTATGGTGACTTTGCTACAAAAACAAGTTAGAAGAACAACACCAATTTTTCTAACATATAAAATATATATCAACTAGGCTTAACTTTTATGGATATGAAAAATTCAACCAACCAAAAAGAAAACAAGTGCATAATTAAAACATAAGACTAAAGATCATTCATTAAACATAATAATTGTGTATAACACACAAGCATGCATACATCAAATAGAAATAATATGCTTGAAGCATAATAATACAACATACATAAAATTAAACTACAAAGATCCTTACATTTCTAGAATTCCATAGGACTTGCTTGTAAAAGGTTTGGTTGACAATTATTTGAAAATGGCTAAACATGGTGTATGTTTAGTTTGGTGAAAGTGATGGTGGTGGTGGTGAATTGGGTGGTGGAGGTTGCGAGAGCATGTGTTCTATGTAAGAAAACATGTATTGGAGTTCATCTCTCAATCTAAAGATAAGAGTACGGTTGTGAATGCAACACAAACATGAGTCTCCATGTGCCTCAAGAAGGTTCCAAGGTATGAGATGACCAAAGATAGGTGGAGAAGGTGATGGAGTATTAAATTGGATATCAAGTGGGGTAATTAGTGAAAAGGTGAGAGTGATATCCATTGATGTATTATCTTGAGTTGGAGGTGGTGGAGTAACTCTTGGAGGAGGAGATGTTGGTGAGTTTAAGTAACCATTGGTTGATGGTGATGTGGATGATGTTAGTGATTTGGGTGTGTAGTCAATGGAGGATGAGGAAGTACCTTTGGTTGATGGTGTTTTTGAAGGTGCATTAGGAGCACTAGGGGATGAGAGTTGATGTTCGGGTGATAGGGTTTTAGTGTCATTATGAGTTAAATCCACAAACAATTGTTTTGGTGGAATGATGTTAATTTTTGGTCTTTTGGAGGCTTTGGAAATGGAGGCTCTAGTTGATGCCATGGTGGTTTATGGTGGTTGATAGAAAATGAAGAAGATGATGAGATGGTGGTGATCATTTAGAGGGAATTTATTGGATGAGAAAGGTTTAAAAATGAAATGGATTTGAATTTGTTTAAGAATTTCCAAAATATGATCAAGTTTTCTGGGTAAAGATAGCTGAGGCTAGATAAACGAGAGTCAAAAAGCAGAAAGAAACAGTAAAATCTGTGAATCAGATGGCCGGTCCCCTTAATTAAAGGCCGCCCCCCTTATATTTAAGGGGACCGCCCTTATGAATTAAGGGGGCCGCCCATCTGGTGTTTTTCAGACGACCAAAAATTTAATTTTTGTAACAATTTTGTGAGAAATGTTGTGTTTTGGTGGTCAATTTACAGCAAGTCCCATGTAAACATATATGAAATCAAGTATATCATGTATGTTTGCAACAAACAAAAATATACTCCCTCAGTCCCAAATTTATTGTCCCATATTGACTTTTTAAGTCTTTTTCTTTCAACTTTGACTTTAAATATTTTTGTTTGTGTTATATAATACTTGATGAAAATTATAACAATGAAAATACAATCAAAAACTAATCAATTCATATATTTTGCATCAAGTATAACATAACACAAACCAAAATATTTAAGGTTAAAGTTCAAAGAAAAAGACCAAAAAAGTCAATAGGGGACAATAATTTTGGGACGGAGGGAGTATAAAATAAGAATGCATAATTATAAGAGCATACTAATAATTCATAGAGATTGAAGGTCCTAAGCAAGCTAAACAAGTTCAAGTTCATCCGACTAAGTCGGGTTGTCATCACACAATTAATTAAACATAAACAAAAGTTGACATAAAGTCCTAAACCAATTATTCTACCAAGCTAGTCACCTTTCAACACCTTCACTTCTTTTTCTTGCTGAAGACTCCTCGCAATGACTTGCCAAATGACTTGAATCCGCCTCTAAGTTCCTTATGCATTTATTGTGTTTGATTGAGCAAGTCAGTTTGACGTTCGAAGAGAAGATCATCATTTTGTTCAGAAGAAGTGGGAATGTCGTATTGTTGGTAATCGAGAGGTTCAAGAGAGTTTAGGTAAGTAGTAGGAGATGGGGTACTAGCACGATAAGCACCATCATCCTCATCATCATCTCCTTGGTGAGATGAAGATCCATGGTTATGATGGGCGGAAGTTGATGAGACAGAGTGACGGGCTTTTCCACGATCACTTTGAGGTCGACGGGTTTGTCTTAGAGCAAGTGGACACATGACTCGATCAACGAAATCGTAGATGTCATTGTAAAGATAAGGGTAGTGTTCCATGACATGTCGAAAGAGACGTGTCAAGAACATACCATAAGGAATATGGGCTTTAGGAGTTTCCCGTGCACTTTCAATTCTTTTGACAAAGAAATAGGCAATATTATATTTTTGCTCGACTATGATACAATATAATATATGAGCAAGGCAAGCCGGGAGATGGTCCCGGTGTCCTCCTAGTCCGAACACATTCTCATAAATGAGTTCGTTCCATCTTTTCAAGTCTTGTCTAAATTCTTTGGTTAGAACTGATTTGGTGAAAGAATGATGTTTTTGTGTTTGATTTTGCAGTTAGGGTCAACACGTTGAAATTGAAGAAATTGATGAATTTCTTCAGGAGTAGGAAGGTCGATATGATATGGTCCTTTGGTTTCATGGGAGCATGCAAGAGAACCAAGATCCCGTTCGTTTGTGAATACGGCTTGGCCATTGAATGGAATTCTAAGGATTTGACCAAATTGTTGAAGGGAAAGAGTGATGAATTCGTTTTGAATCATGAAGGAGATAAGAATGACGCCCGAGTCATCTTTTTGAAGAGTGACTTGACTTTAAAAGTCTAGAATAAAACGAGGGACAATTGGCTCATTAATTTTGTAGAGACAATTGAGACGTATGTTAAAAAAACAACGATCGATGTGATCAGATGTGTAGTAAAGTTGATAAACAACTCTACCCTCATGAATGCATCGATTTTCGATAGGTTTGTAGAAGTGTGCGATAGTAGGAGAAATACCGGGTGCTTGGGATACTTTGGGAATGTAAGAACGGGTAAGAGAGGTATCACCAACTGTTGCTCGAGGCATGTTTATCACCTAAACAAGATAACAACGAAATAAATTATTAAAAGAATAAAAAATAAAAAAAATAAAGTTTTGAAAAACGACAAATGTGGGACAAAGATTACTTCGACTCTAAAAATAAAAATCTAAGAAGTAATCCATATGTTCCTTAATTTATTTTTCACTTAATCTAGGGTGTCGAAGAATATATATTAGTTATATATTTCAACATCTAGGAAATGACCCAAACACTCCCTAATCAATACAAGACTTGACTAAAATTGTCAAAAGATATACGTTAAGTTGTATATTTTGTTGACAAATATTAGTTCATTATTTTTGACTTGATGAGAGTTAAATGGTGTTTGTTTTGACTCAACACTATGTTTTAAAACGTTAAACCAAACGCCCCTTTATTTTATACTTTTTATAAAATGTATCAATATATATATGAATTATATATCTTGATGACTTATACAAGTTAGTTGAGTTACAAGTAACAAAAATATAGTGATGGTCATTTCGACTCTAAAAATCGATCCTAAGAAACGAACCAAACGCCCCTTTATTTTTATAAAACTTTACCCATTGATTCGAAAAATAAGCATTTAGGTATGTATGTTTCGATAGTCAATGTATAATCATTTTAACATGTTTTTGTCATGAATCAACATTGTATGAAATTTTGTTGTTTTTTAAAAAAAAGTCGAAAAGAAATGTATACATTTTTTATAAATTTCTGAACCAAAAAAAATTGTGACTCAATCCTATTGAAAATCTTGAATTCCTATGACTACGAGAATTATTATAGTTATGGATTCCTAGACCTAATCATAAAAATATAGTAGATACAAAAATTATGAAAAATACCCAATTTTGATTTAGAGCAAAATTAGATTAACTTGAACGAGAAAAGTATAGAAAATCTTACAATAGAGATTGTTAATATTGTTGTTGGTGTTTGCCCCTTGCGAATTTTAATCGAATGGGTGTTTGAGGGTTTAAATTTTGATGGTTTTGGGTTGTTGTTTTCGTCACAGCAGGAAAGAGAGAGAGGGAGATGATGGAAATGGTGTGTTTGGTAATGGGTTTTGCATAAAAAGGGAATGTTTGGTAATTTAAGTGGCCGGTCTCCTTAAATATAAGGGGGCCGCCCACATTAACACGACCGGTCCCCTTAATTTTAAGGGGGCCGCCTATCTGAAGAAAAAAAAATTGTTTTTTGATTTTGACTAGTTTTGTAAATGTACAATTATTAAAATACGTCGGGAGCTACTAGCAATATTATTTTAGATAATCTAGTTGTCGAAATAATGAGGTTGATAGCGAGAGAAAAATACTTGACATTTTTAATTTAACTTTTCGTTAAGTTAAGTAAACTTGAATAATTTCTAATGAAATAATTAAGTTGTCAAGATTTTTGGATCGATATGTGGTTTAGAGATGATTGACGAGATTTAATTGACATTTTAATTAAATTTTCGTTAATTAAAAATACTTTGATTACTTCGGATGAGATAATCAAGTTGTCAAGCCGAGAGAAGATTTGACAGGGATTTAGTGACGTTTTCAATCAACTTCTTGTCAGTTGAATAAATTAATTACTTCGGATGAAATAATTAATTGTCACGATTTAGAGTATTTGAGAGATGACTAATCTGTAACGATAGAATAGAGTTAAATCTTGATGAGAGGATTCCGATAGGCGTAGTTTATAGTAGACGTGTAGACGAAGCGGACGACGTAGTCGAAGGGAGTTTGTTTCATCCATAATGTTTTAATGTCATGCCTTTCCGGCGTAAGATGTAAAACTAATCCTACTTCTATGTTAATGATTACCCACTAACTCACTTTTCTTCATCTACGTGAGCTTGCTACTAGTGGACATAGAAGATTTCCATTTTATAGAGGTACGTAGAGAATCCTAATTCAAATACGTGAGAGACGAGTTCATAATGAACAAAATCTCTTTATTCTAGAAAATCAACAAATGGTATTTCTAGTGACTACACTAATTCCATAAACTTAAATTATATTCTACTAACTATAACTTATTTTTTTAGCATATACTACATGTAGCATAATAATATATAGTCATTTAACATTTAACACATAATCTAAATTCTAAAAAGTTTGGAAAGAAGACATATCTTTGCCTATAATGTGTTTTCTTCAACATCTTCAAGTAAGTAAGCTTTGAAGGAGAAATTTTTTTGAAAACCCGTCATAAGATTTTAAGAATGTATTCGCTCGTCGAATTCCAAGAAATGTTAATGAACAACTTCACTTGAATGTTGTAATGACTCAACCACTTGGTCCCCAATGTCTCATGGGTCCAAAATTGTTAGTCCTGAACGTATTTTGCATATGTTGCATTTGATTCGGATACATATAGGGTGGACATATTCCCCACAAAGAGAAGTTTGGTTGTTTTGAATAATTCCATATTGAATGATTATTATTAGAGTAATTTTGTCTACCTTAATCTCTCCTAGGTTGTGGTGTTTTAGACCGAGGGTGAGAGTTATTAGTTCTTTTTTGAGGAGGAGTCTGAGATCTCATTTTTGGTTTAGTAAATCTGACTTCGGGTTTTAAGGAAGGTTTATAAAAACGTTTTACTTCGTTGTCGCTTGCAATAGGAATTTTATTATTATTTATAAGCATAAATTTTGGTCTTGGGCTTGAGTTTAATTCTACTACTTTTTCTTTAGACTCAACTTCTTGTGACTTTATAGAATTTACTTGTTTAGACTCACTAGTTGATCATTTGGTAAAATTAAATCCAAGGCCGGTTTTATCTCCGAAAGGTTTTTGAAGATTTAATATTTTCTTAAGCGATTGACTACTATTATTAAATTGATTAAGCTTAGAAATTTTTTCCTTAAGGTTTTTATTTTCAAACCTAAGATCTTGACATATTTTACGTTCTTCATTGACTTCCTTATCCTTTTCTAATCTAGACAATTTATTTTTTTAGTTTTAGTACTTCATTTTCTAATTGATTTTTAATTTGTTTTAGTGATTTATTTTTAGCCATGACTTTTAGACCTACTTTGCATAATCTATTATATTTACTATCTAAGTTTTTTTCATCTAACGATGATTGATCATCACTAAAGAATTCGGTTTCGCAAAGTACCTCATTGGATGCATTGGCCATAAGACATTTTTCGTCTTTAGCCTTTTCTTCATTGTCTTCATCGCTATCACTCCATGATCCTTCGACGAAGGCTCTTTGATTGTAGTTTCTTGATAGTTTTGGACACTCCCCTATGAGATGGTTTGGATCTCCACATTTAAAATATTTTCTTTCGCTTTTGCCATTTTTTTCGTCTTTATTTCTTTGAGATGACTTTCTTTCATCATGTGGTTGTCTAACGAATCTTCCTCGTTTTTTGAAAAATTTCTTAAAGTCTCTCACGGCCATGGCGTATTCTTCGTCTTCACTATCGGAAGTCGAACTAGCTTCATCACTTGATTCCTTTGTGGCTTTCAAGGCAAGAGATCTATTTTGTTCTCTTTTGCCTTTGACCATTTCGAAATCTTTCTTAATTATTACTTCATAAACTTTCAAGTTTCCAATAAGTTCATCAAGTGATAGAGATGTTAAATCTTTTGATTCTTCAATAGCCGTAACCTTTGCGCGCCATTTAGGATGAAGTGCCCTATGAAATTTCATAACATAATTCTTGCTAGAAAAACCTTCATCAAGTGCTTTCAGACTAGTAATGATAGTGTTAAATCTAGCAAAAACATTATCTATCGATTCCTCTTTTGGAATCGTAAATTGTTCATATTGTTGAACAAGAAGATCTATTTTATTATCTTTGACTTGACTATTACCTTGGTGAGTGATTAATAAAGTATCCCAAATTTCTTTTGCTATTTTACACATAAAAATTCTCTCTATTTTCTTTACGTGGTAAAGCATTATAAATCACCATTATTTTTAGCAAGTTTCTTTTTAAGATCGTTGTTTTTTTTATCAAAAGGTACAATTTCATCCTTTTTAGTTTCGGGATTATTTTGAATAGGAGGAAAATCACCATAGGTAATAACATGCCAAAGATCTAGATCTTTTGATTTCATATAAATTTCATTGTTTGTAACTTTGAATGTTCCTTGCATGGAACAATTGGCAAATCAAAAGAATGTATTAAATCCCCTTATGATTGAAAAGTGAAAAGTCTGTCAAACCTTGGATTGAGGTATTTAGTTTATGTGAAAAACTTAATTGGTATCCATTTTATTTTTACTCTGTGGAAAACTAGAAGGGGACTGAATAGTTTACTACTTTTTAATTAAAACTTATGTTTGTTTATAAAAAACTTAGATTCGACTTTATGTGAATTCACAATGTACACAATATGAACATTACAAGTAAGTAAATGAATGACAAGTAAATATGAAAGACAAGAGATAAGAGTTAGAAAGATCAAACCACAACACAAGGATTTATAGTGGTTCGGTAACGAAGCACCTCTTTGCCCTACTCTGCTCCTCGAGCACCAAACTCGAGAGTTTTCTTCACGATGTCAACAAGCTCCTTTAGGCGGAGAAAACCGTACACAACTTAGCTTACACCAATTTCTGACACTAAGCGAAATGTCGAGTTCTAATCCTAGATAGAACCAATCTATCACAACTAACCACATTACTTCACAACAAATCACTACTTGGCTTCACTTCATAACTTCTCTCCACATCACAACTTATCTTCGCTTCACAACTTCACTTCACCAAGACACTACTACGATCACACCAATCTAACACTACTTGCTAAGATCATCCCGATCTAACTATACTAACAATGATCACACCAAATATACTTATGGTACACAACAACGATACACACCTTCACAATATACACAAATGATTTACAAGATATAACACAACTACACAATTATACCAACTATACTATAACACTTCTTGACTTAAAGGTAAGAAAATCACTGGGGAATAATTCAGTATTTATAGGCAAATTGGTTTGACAATTTGTCTGGTGGTCCCCTTAAATAGGGTGTCGGTCCCCTTAATAATTAAGGGGACGCCCTAATAATTAAGGGGGCCGCCCAGCCTTAGACGCTCCATTTTTTGTCTTTTCTGAGGGAGGTGTTTTCTAGAATATTTCTAGCCTTTTTTAGGTAGAAAATTTGAATTCAAAATATTTATTTGAATAAAAAATTTCTAAAAATGTTTTGTAAAAGATATAAAAATGTTTGTGACATTTTTATAAAAAATGTGAGGTTGAAAAAAAATTCCTTTGATCATGAAATGCATTAAGCATATGTTTATTCATACCTTTAAGTGATTAAATTTTCAAAATGAAAATTTACTACTAATTACTTGTTTGTGTTTAATTTTACATTTGATGTTTTTATATTTTGTGATTATCAAAACGTAGAGAGGTCGAAAAATATTAATAACGTTTTTAGGCATTATTTTTATCAACAATCTCCCCCTTTTTGATGATTACAAAATCTAAACTCATTAAATGAAAAATTCATTTTAAACAAGTATTTAGTGAGTTTTATTTCTATTTCTCCCACTTTTTGAAGAATAAAAAAGGCTTCGTCGATGAATATGTTAAAAGTCAACGAGATGAACGCTCCCCCTTGATGTGTACTCCCCCTCGTTTGAGGGCACCAAGGAATCGAGCTATTGATAACTTTTCTACAAAACAAGTTAGAAGAACAAGACAACCATTTAACATATAGTAAATAGGAAAAATATTTAAACATGTTGATAATGCTTAACAAGTGTCAAGTTATTTGTGTAATCTAACAATCACAAATATATATCAACTAGTCTTAACTTTTATGGATATGAAAAATTCAACCAACCAAAAAGAAAATATGTACATAAAAAAATTTAAGATTAAGGAACATTCATTAAACATAAAAATTGTATATAAAACACAATCATGCATACATCAAATAGAAGTAATATGCTTGAAGCATATTAGTACAACATACATTAAACTACAAAGATCCTATCATTCTAAGAATTCCATAGGACTTGCTTGTAAAAGGTTTGGTTGATGATTATTTGAAAATGGCTAAACATGGTGTATGTTTACTTTGGTGAATGTGATGGTGGTGGTGAATTGGGTGGTGGAGGTTGTGAGAGCATGTGTTCTATGTAAGAAAAAATGTATTGAAGTTCATCTCTCAATCTAAAGATAAGAGTACGGTTGTGAATGCAACACAAACATAAGTCTCCATGTGCCTCAAGAAGGTTCCAAGGTATAGGATGACCAAAGATATGTGGAGAAGGTGATGGAGTGTTAAATTGGACATCAAGTAGAGTAATTGGTAAAAGGGTGAGAGTGATGTCCATTAATGTATTTTCTTGAGTTGGAGGTGGTGGAGGAACTCTTGGAGGAGGAGATGTAGGTGAGTTTAAGTAACC
>BQNB010041294.1:5733-46863 GCA_026074375.1 Tanacetum coccineum
AGTCACATAAATATCTGACTGTGTGGCCGTTCAAAAAAGAGCATGTGTGACGAAATCCAAGATTTGTACTAGTGTAAATTGATAAACAAAATAAGCTTTGATATAATAGTAACTGGATTATTTGAGTGACACATTTGGTCTAGTTAACTAAATATAAGTCTTAAGTTAACCAAGTTGATTTGTTAAAACATTTTCTGACGAGAAATCACCTTTATAAATTAATGTACCATCTTCATGGTCAAATCATTTCCAACACTTACAAATTATTTTCAACTATCCGAGTAGTCATACTTTTTATCACTGGTAAAACTAAAGTTATTTTCAAAATTGTTAAAGTCTATTTTCTTTCTGATTATTTGAACACTACTCTAATCCCTGTGGAACGACCTGGTCATACCTAAAAAGATTATACTACATATGTAGGTTATACTTTTACCCATGTGTTTCCCTATAATTATCCGATATTTTTAGTCATTATAAATTTAAAGCTTTTGAAACACATCAAGAACTCATCTTGAAGAATTATCACGAGCAAAACATCAGGGAGTTTTTCGTTCTAATTCTATTTTTCCCTTATAATTTTATTGTTTTATATACAACGTGGACATTATGTAATTTAAGAGTGACCCCAAACAAATATCTCCTTTGATGCATACACGTGCTTCAATTTCGAGACTTGTTGAACACCGTTTAGCTGAACCTGACGTACTCTGCATCGAAAAGACTCATCGACGAAACAGAAGAGTTCAATTTGATCAAAGAAACAATCCACCTAAAAACCCGAGAATTATCTATCCGCCAATTCTCAACATCAACCACTTCCGTCACTTTCTTGATACTCTTGAAAATCTTTTCCCAATGGATGATGAACCCATGTGGGCTGCTGACCGTGTTGTCGGCTCACTCCCGGTTTCACAATCACTAATCCTGAAAGAGGCTAACGAAATTTGCGATCAAAGTAACCACTTGACCCTCGTCAAGGGAAACCAATTCGATGGTAGAACCAAAACCGATCCTCATAAGCACATTCACGAATTCCTCAGAATCTGCTATATGTTTAAGTATAGAGATACCGAAAATGAAGCAGTCCGCCTAATAATGTTTCCCTTATCTCTTACCGGGGAAGCAAAAACATGGTTGGACGAACTCAACGAAGGAACTATTGAAACTTAGGATGAACTTCGAACCGCTTTCATTATCCGATTCTTTCCCCCAGCTCTTTTCGACTTCATATCCAATAAAAAAAAAGAATAGACTCCAAGAGGAAATCCGAAACTTTCCACTCAACACAAAAACCAAATCTCTAACCGATGCTTGGCTACGTATGAAGGAAATGCTCTGAAACTGTCATGGCACGAATTGTCCAAAGCAATATCATAAAATCTTCTGATCATAGGTCCCTCACGAAATAACCCAAGAAGTTCTAAATGCCGCAGCCGGTGGTATTTTCTTCTATAAAACACCAAATCAAGCTTATCAGCTTTTGGAAGACAAGGTCTTACTCAAGCTCGATTGGGCTAAAACCAAAAAACCAAATCATCTCTTAAGAAAACTGTTGCTTTCGCCGATGAGGGTAACAGTAATTCCGATACTGACAAAATTATGGCCCGAATGGATGCCATGACCTTGAAAATGGATGCTCAGTATAAAACCAATCTTGATGAAGATGACATACCTATGTCCCGTGAGGAAGAAGCTAAATTCATGCAAACTTTTCGTAAGACTCTTTTTACAATGATTACCGCGACCGATACTTAAATCGCGATAATTGGCGTTCAAACGAATGAAGTAGTTATAATCGAGATAACTATCAATCCAATACCGATGACAAACCATATGATCTTCAAAAACAATTCAACGATTTCATAAAATCTCAGCAATCAACCCACACTTTCGTCAAAGAAACATTCATGGATCTAAAAACCCAACTCAAAACCGTTGGCAAAAATCATCAAGCTTCAATCCAAAATCTTGAAACCAAGTTCGACAGACTTGCTGACAAGCAATCTGGTCGACCATCTGGATCTCTTCCTAGTAACACTCAACCAAACCCAAAAGGACACAATTCCAAAGCCTACCAACCACCACAATCTCACAATGAGCATGTAAATACCGTATTCACAAGAAGTGGTAAAACATACAACCCACCCAGTTAACCCAAACGATCAAAAAGATGAATAAAAATGCTAACTAACTTTGGATTTAACTTACGGTTGAGTTTTACGAGCTTTTAAGTGATCCCGACACGAAAAGAAAGACCCGAGACCCCATAGGATCCCATGGCCGGTCAAGAGAGTCAAGAGGGACAAGGAGGAATAATTTTAGCTCCTTTATCTAGAAATTGTACATTTATATTCCTAACTGCGAGATCATACCCATTCATTCATTTCATTTCAAAAAAACACACACAATAAGTTTTGTGTTTGTGTGTACGTTTCCACCACCAACCACCATACCCCACCAATAGCTTTTCAACACTTGATCAAGAACGATATTCCGGGTTGATACGAAGATTTGGGTAATCATTTAAACAACGTTTGGGGTTTCCGGTTTCAGTCGAAATCTACATTTCGAAGATTTTCTTGTAAGTTTTCAAAACTACATTTTGTTGTCCTTTTGGGTTATATTGATGCATGAATGTTATTGTACAAGTTGAACGTCCGTAAAAAATCTTTTTTAGAAACTAAAATGGAAAAAAAGGGCGTTTGGCTTGCGTCGGATTCAAAAAGAAATAAAGGGTTTTTGTAGTTTTTGATGTTGTGGTCGTGATGGTTGAATAACATATATTGCTAGATACTTATTTTGTATAATAGCTTGTATAGCTTAGTTTGTTGGCTTTCCCTTCCGTGCTTATTTTGAGCTTATGTGCTCACTGTCCTACTATAAAATCACAATGAAGTTCATTTTTATTATTTCTGATATGCGAATGTTCGGGACTATTTTTTATAAGCCTATGGTAGGAACCAAATACTATAAGTAGCTACTATGGTGCCGGGTTATTTTCTATTTACTAGTATGAGCTTATGTATATAAATAGACTTGATTTTAGACTTGGATCGTATTTTGGACTCATAAATATCTTAATGGACCCTTATTGGGCCTTAAAAGCCCAATAAGCGATATTTTAAGTCGTTATAAAGTTTGACAACCTTTTGAAAATTAAATGTTGATAACCTCAAATAAACGTGGTTTTTATAGCACATGTTATCCTAAAGTAGTTTAACCCACTTTGTATAATTATTGCCTTATTTGGTACTTAATCGTTCATATTTGAGAAATGCAGTAATTATGGAGTACATTGTGAAGATAAGCCAAAAGACGTATATTTTGGACCATTTTGGAGCATAAATGAAGAGTTCGAGAAAGTCTACTATTCTGACGTCAATGCGCCGTATCATTCTAGAAGAATACGACATATCCAATACTTTAACGAATGAAAAGACCATTGCATGACTTTGAAGAATATGTCGTGTCCATTCCAACGATACGCCGTATATGATACTTTGGTCAACAGAGAAGAAGTCAAATGAATCCAAGATACTACGCCGTATCCACTACTGAGGATACGGCGTATCCACGCGTATACTTCACTGCATAACCGAAGATTAATGACATTAAAGAGGAGTTATTACACTCCAAAAATAAAGAAGAGGTTATGAAATCATCATTATGGTGATTGGTCAAAGAATTATTCTGTCATTATGATAATTAAATACCTACATACGTAAATATGGCAAGTCTTTGACCACACTCCAAACAGACAGCCCGATACGTCGTATCCACCTTAACAGATACGCCGTATCGAGACCCTGATCAGATAATTAATGGTTAATGGAAGATACATGGAAATGTAGATTATTCGGTCAAGTTAATTCTTACCAGTTTTCTTCCATTCAAGGCCTTATAAATACAAGACCATACATTATTGTAGGTATGCTTTTAACCACCAAGTCATATATTCAGAAGATCAAAGAAGCTAAGAAGGTCCTGCAAAGTGTTCCAATCTATAGGAGAACTCTTGTAATCTCTACACTCTACTAATCGCGTTTCGTTAGCATTTATGTTTCAATTGTTCATAAACTATGATTTTGTGTAATTGGTTTACAATGACTATTGGCTAATACCTTTAAGTATTAGCCATGTTTATAATATAATGTTTTGTTTGTTTATCGAAATGTCTTAAGTTATTGCTGGTTGTATTATGTGTTGACATTTTACTCTTTTACATGCTAGTATGTACCTATTCATTCAACTAGTCTAAGTCCCTACATAATTAATGAATGCGCTACAAACTCGGTGTTGTGTGAGCGTAGGCTAAGAGTCCGAGATAGCTCTTCATACCTGCAAGTAAGTGGGTAAAGTCCTGATAGGCTAGTGTTTAATTCGATAACAATTATTGAACATCTAAGATAGATTATAATTTACAAACGGAATACAGTTGGCGAACATGGGAATCGTGACAGGGTTACTCATGTCTTATACTTATTTACCAATTCCACCATTAAGATAAGCATTCGTTGCACTAAAAATAAACAACCAACGTTCTATTTGATTACACATGGCTAATATATTAACCTATATAAGGCTCGACCATTTTTTTATCTTTTGTCTATTAACTTGTGTGTGTTAATTGTCATCAAAACCGTAGATAGACACCCAAAACTGGCCATCTCTCATGCTGAAACTCCTTTTAATACTAACTTACTTAACAAAAATACGATAAATTAGATAAGTAACGCTCTCGACTTTAGTGATCAGAACACCCTACTACCAATCGAGCTACATCTTTGACCGGTAACACTGCCCGCGTTAAAGTGTTTTTTTAGGTCTAGTCCATAAAATAAATATAAAACCTTGTTACATAAATAACACCTACACAACGACACATCAAGTTTTTTGCGTCGTTGCCGGGGAGTGAAGTGTTTATTCTATTTATAAAGTGTTTTTAGTTTAGTTTTAAATTTGTATATTTGTGTGCATGTGTTGCGTGTTTTAATTTCATGCATTGTATATTTTTTGCATATTGGTTTTGTATGCATCGTTACAGCCTCTGTAACATTCGGATATCGAATACATCAAATACCGGCGTATTCAATTTATTGATACAGCATATAAGATTTTTTCTAACCAATACAGCTATTCTACTCTATCCTCAATACGGCTGATCAAGTTAACTGAATACGACGTATTAAGCTATTGAAACAAAAGTTTTTTTCCTACTTAAGTTTATTTACATTAATATGGACGACCCAACATTACTATAGAAGAGTATATCAGGTTTGAGGAAGAAAAAGCTCGAAAACGTGGGAAAGTGTTTAACTGGGAAACCGCTAAGTATGGTCGGATCTGGTATGATGAAGACGTTCACGACCTTAGATCCATTGAAACCGAATTCCCAGTTATATTTTAATACTCTATAGTCTTCATATAATAAACACAAATAAACTCCTCCTTGTGAACCCACGAAAGTCTCTTAACGATGAAATTAACTTTAGAATATCATTTGATGAATTCGACGATGAAGATTACACGGTAGTTTTTGACAAAAACTCGTTTTCTTATAAAATAATATCCGCCATTGATTTGAAAACGGATTCGAAAAATGATAATGAAAAAGTCAATATGCCTTTGTTTCATTCACCCGAGCCTTCGGTCAGTTGTATTGATGAATTAGACTTCTTTAAAGATTTTGAGAATGAATTTCCAGCCATTGTTTAAAATGATGCTCTAACGTCTAAATCAGATTTCTCAACTGAACCTACTTTATGCCCTCGACATATCAATGAATTTAATTTGAAAGATGAAACATCATTGTCCGAATGTGATGAAAAGGAACAAAACGATGTATACTTTAATGATCTATTTCCTTTTAACATAATTTATCCCGATGATTCAAAATCGAATAAGGACAATGATGATAAAATCAATATTGAGCACTCTTCGGGAGATTTATCTATCAAACCATTACCTAATGTAATAAAAATCGTTGCTCAATGGTCAAATAAGCTTTTTCAAACAAGTCATGATACATCCAGTAAGTTTTTCAAAAATAAAACTTTTGTCTAAAGATTAGGCACTAATGTCGTGGCTTGGAATTTTCTTTGCAAAGGGATGCTAATAAATCTGATTAAGAATTTATATATGCCATTTGGCATCCCGTTCGACCCCAAATTGTTTTATAAGGATGGGATTATATTTAGGGCAAGTCTAACTTAAAGACCAGCTGAAACAAAAGTGCTTCCCGGGAGACAACCCGGTCATTTTAATTGTTTGTCGCATATTAATTGTTTGTTGCACGAGTCTGTCTTCCCAGACACTCTATGCGGCGTATCGAACCCCTCTGGATACGGCGTATAGAGATGTCTGGACGTTATCAGTTTTTAAAACTTAATATTTAATTTCCAGTATTTAATTGTTTCTACAAGAACAATACGGCGTATCCTAGGGTTTGGGATACGGCGTATTGATCCTTGTACAGTTATGTGTTTAATTGTTTTCTTGTACCATTGTAGCGAGATAGAAATTGCACTTGTCTTCTAATCTTTTATGCAGGACCTTGCTGAAACTATGATATGGTATATGCTGAAAAAGACATGTGTTGAACTTATCCGGGCATGCTGAAGCCCTAGTCAACACACTTTTTGCTCAAGAACTCATCTTGGAGAATTATCATGAGCAAAACACTAGGGAGTTTTCCATTCTAATTCTGTTTTCCCTTATTATTTAATTGTTTAATTCTATACAACCGAGGACGTTGTATAATTTAAGTGGGGGGTGGAGAATTAAAACGCATTTGTCTTCTTTTTTACAAAATAACATGCAAAGTGCTTAAATAGGCAAAATAATTTTTTTAGCATGACTTTTGTAAAAATCACTAGTTTAGCATTACTAGCGCACTATACCCGTGATAACATATTGTAAGAAATTAAACCTATTTCGTCTCAACTGTTTACCTAAAAATTTCCACAAAATTATGAGTGTGCCCGGTGATGTCGATGACTTTAGAACGTGTGGCCTGGTATATTCACCCGAGACCCATTGAATAATACTATGGATATAGATAGAGGAACATGTTCAACTAATAAATTTCTAGGACTTGGGGGGATGGAGAATTAGAACGTACTTGTCCTCTTTTTTACAAAATAACATGCAAAACGCTTAAAACGGTCAATTTTGTTAGCATGACTTTTGTAAAAATCACTAGTTACATTACCTAGCGCACTATAACCCTTGATACATATTGTGAGAATTAAGCCTATTCTATTTCCAAACTGTCTACAAAATTCCACAAAATAATGAGTGTGTCGGTGATGTAGTGGACTTTAGAACTTGGCCTGATATATCACTCGAGACCGCCATGATTAGTACTATGGATTTAGATGGAAGAACATGTTCAACTGATAAATTTATAGGATTAAAACAAATAGCATACATGTTGTAAAAATAACTAACTTCAATGGTCGGGAAATTGCACAATGCAATGGGAAAATTATGTAGCTCGTAAGTTTCGCTACTTTCGCAATTATGAATTATTTCCGAAGAAAAATACGTCAATGAAAGAATAATTCCGGATGAAATATGAAGTAAAAGACGTAAAAAAAACCAAACAAAAGAGAAGGAAGAAAAAATAGTCGGTCACAAAGAAGTTTAGTTACCGAAGGAATCCTTAAGGACGATTATTCGTTGAAGTACGTTATAACAATCATCGATGTAAAGTTTTTGTAAAAAGTGCCGATGCTCCACTTGTGTACAAGTAGTAAAGAGCGGATGGCAAGGTAAGGGTTTGAACCGTTATGAAACGTCAACTTTATTTGGTTGTCTTTTTGTCATTTCTGTGATCGAGGCGTCTATCTATATGTTCGAGTCTTTTTCTAAGGATACTACGTGGTCAGGATAGTTACTAGCAACCGTAACCTTATTTGTTGCTATTCAGTTTGTTTTGTGAATTTAATTTAACAACCATTTTACTTCCCTATCCTATAAACTAACCTTAGGATTCTACCTCGAATAAGATGTGCGAGCGTGGATGTCTATTCCGTCGATGCGGCCATGTATTCATGTCTCAGCTGCCTTGTTTGACGATGACCTCTGGTGAAAGTCAGAAGCTCCATACCCTATATCATTCTCCTAAAAAGAATGATCAAACCCGAGCCTTCTAATAAATACCCAATTTAGCTTTTGACTTGTTCTTCCTTAGCTTTAGCGGTGGAGATGTGTATCCTTGCCAAGCTTATGATACGAAACTAATCACGACCGAGCAATTGAGCGTACTACTTAAATGTTGCACCCTAGATTAGTTGAGTGATCTGAGTGTTTTCATTTCCATATTTCGTGAGGAGCTTGGTCATGTGCAGGTGATTAGAACAAAACGATGCTTAAAACGGAAAATCCTTAACTTTGGTGGGGATACATTTTCATAAACTAAAAATCTTTCTAAGGTCTACTTGAGGACAAGTAGGATTCAAGTGGGGGATATTTGATGACATCAAATAACGTCACTTTATTACATCATTTATCCCATCTATTTTGCCCACTTTTATATAATTATTGTATTATTTGGTACTTAATTGCTTTAAAGTTGATAAATGCAGTAATTCAGGAGAACTTTGTGAAATTTATATGAAAGGTACGCATTTTGGAGCATAAATGAAGAGTTTGAGAAAGTCTACTAATTCTTACATCCTATATTGATATTAGCTCTGCTCTTGATCACCTTGTGAAAAAACTTAGTATTCGTGTCTCCTTTACTTATCCATTCTAATTTTGCTTGCTGCAACAAGAGACTTTATTCATCACTTACAGCTTCCAAATATTCAGTTAGGCATTTTCCTTCCTCTTCTTTAATAGGATCATCATGAGGATTCCTTTCCATTAAATTTTGAGCTCATTTTAAATCTTCTATGCAATTATCCACTCTGTCTTTTAACCTTCCATTATTCTAAGCCAACTTTTTTAAAGGATATTTTAGCAACTTCAATCTCTTAACAACTTTGAACATATTATGTCCTTCAATCTGCATATTCCACACTTCCTGAACAGTAAAGTTAAAATCATTTTTTCCCATTATAAAATTTGGAAATTTAAAACTTTTTTTAAGCACTTTGCAATGTTTAAGACATCAGGACTGTGATCAGAGGTCATATAAGGCATAAAGTTACCTCTAGCACTATTAAATTTGTCCATAAAACTATGATTTACCATAATTCTATCTAACTTTTTCACAATGATAGAATTACCTTTTTAGGGGATTTAATCTAAGTAAAAAACATATCATTGTTGCTTATATCTTCCATTTCTAAATCATTGATACAATCTATAAAATCTTGCATTTCCCTATTTATTTGTTATCCACCACAAAAGTGTTCCTCAACTTTTACACATTGGAATCTCCTAGAAAGCACCATGGATGATCATTTGCCATTATTTTTGTAGCACTCAGCTCATTCCACAAGTTTATTCTTTTATTCCTACTATTTAAGGCATATACAAAACTATAGAAACACCTTTCCATAGTATCAATGATCTCCGTATATCAAAATATACTATGTTTAGTCATATACAACAACATGATATTAACCCAATCCTTATCTCATCCAACTAAAATTTTATAGTTATTTAAACTATGAATAGAGTTTGACACCCAATCCCATCCACCAATCCTAATCCCACACACACTTAGATTATCATCCTTAATTAAATTGACTACTTCATTTTGCTATTTTACCTTACTCATACTTTTAATATTCCAACATGCTATCTTGTAATCCATTAAAGACATTTAGAGGAATCTATATCATCTGTCAATTCAACACAGATGAATCCATTCAGCTAACATTGTTAGCAGAACATCTCTTAGCAGCTACATTCCCACCTTCTAACGCATCTTCATTTTTTTCATTCATTTCATTCATGTCATATGTCTCTTTCATATTATCCTCTTTCCATTTAGTTTTAAAATATTAAATCATATCCTTTGACCAGTTCTTTATTTCCATATATGAAGGTTGGATTTTCTTATTCAGAAACTGATCAACTATTATTCTATCTTTAAGCATATTTAATTATTCTTTTTCATTTATTACTTCCACGGCAACAAACTTATTAGGATATTTCTTTAAGGCATCCTAAATAGCATATTGAATTGACCACTTGTTACCCAGATTAACTTCCATATTCTTCTTTGCATTATTAGGAACACCATTTCTTTCTTTTTGGCTATATTTTTTCCTCTTGTAGATTCTATTTCTGTTCCACACATTCCTTTTACCCCCTCTTCATTGATTGACTCTAACCTGACCATTCCTTTTCATCTTATTGTTCCTTTTGTATCTTACCTCTGTGAATCCTTCCTATACATTATTATCCCTGCTATTAACTGTTTCATGAACTCTTTCTTTAGTTGACATCTGAACCTTCCCACATCTACTATTACTAAGACCAAACACTCTATACTGAGTGCACACATCAGGTTTCCACATGTATTCAACATTTACTTTCTTTGTTCTTCTAACCAATATTGTCTTTACTTTGAACATAAATATCATCTTTAAACCATTTATTCACATCAAATTCTACCAAGTCTAGCATACTTTGCCCTTTCTTTCCCATCCTTACGAATTTGAGTTATAGTGTTATCCATTCTTATCGGTTTACCCAAGCTGCTAGCGAAAGCACTAATACCTTCTTTTCTCAAAGCTTCCAAATTAATATTCATTAACTTTGCCCAAACAAAAATCATAGTAACATCCACTTCCTTCATCCTAAGAAATAGATCCCACTTTTGAACAAACATAGGTTTATTGCTCATAGTTCA
Organism: Tanacetum coccineum; assembly: GCA_026074375.1. Classification (NCBI taxonomy): domain Eukaryota; kingdom Viridiplantae; phylum Streptophyta; class Magnoliopsida; order Asterales; family Asteraceae; genus Tanacetum; species Tanacetum coccineum. Next base: position 16,547 of record BQNB010041294.1, read on the forward strand.
TGGTCCTTTAGCTAACACTTCCTCGATTCCTTCATGATTTATGAACTTAAAGTAACATGTTCCATGTATGTCCATTTAAGCATCAATTAAGCCATATCTACTCTAGATTCTTCTAATATTATACCTAAGTTAATTCTTAGACATCCAACAACCCACAAATTGTCAGACTCCTTTTTTCACTACATTTAGCGACAATTTCTTCATAAAAGATAACAAATTATCAACCATCCTCACTCATTATAGTAGGTGTAAAATCAAGGCTAGTATCTAATTGAATCTCATTCTTTTGCACAACATTAGCATATAAATTAGATTTATGATGAAATTCATCTTTGTTTTAAGTGTTTGTTTCATTTACATAGCTATCAATATCATTATTCTCTTAAGTTCTATCATTACACTTACTAATCTCATTATCCTTACTAAGATCGAAAAAACTTGCATTGCGTTCATTGTTATCAATACTCCCCTCTATCACTTTTTCCATCTCCTCAGTATCAACAGTGCTTCCCCTATCCCTTATTTCATCACTTTCAACATCCAAATCATGATTATTCTCTTTATAACCCCTAATTTCATTAGGATTCTAAAATTGATCCATAACTAGGGGTGGAGCCAAAAGAAATTTCAAGGGGGCAAATTATTTTTTTGACGTATAAAATTAGGACAAAAAAACAAGCGTGTCATTTGCAAAGTTAAAGATCTCTATTACAAATAGTTAGCTTGTTAAAAGAAAATAAACTGCAAAAAAATTATGATATAAAGGTCAAGTCTATATTATATAATACTTTCTTTTATAAATTATAAAAGAACTTGTGGAAAACTAGAAGGGGGGGGGGTTGAATAGTTTTCTTGATTATTAGTTACCTTTTAAAACTTGTTTAAAACTTTTTACGAAATGGTTAGGATATTGATATTTGATTATGATCTAAGAGATATAAAATGCAAGTAAAAGAGAGAGTATAGAAAGCGATAACCGGGACACAAGTATTTATAGTGGTTCGGCTACAAGGACATCTTCCTTGCCATACTCTACTCCCCGAGTTACCTACTTGAGAGTTTGTTAAACACTAGTCACCAATCTCCTTTCGACTGGCGGAGAAGCCTCACAATGTTGGTTACACTTCTTTTACGATACAAAGATAATCACCCGATTCTTCACACGATAGAATCATTAGCAACCCTACTACACTTGGTATACAACTAACAATGATATTCGCAACTATAAACTACATCAAGATGATCTTGAAGGAGTGATGGAGATCGAACACAAGGTACTTGTGACTTGGTCATCTCGAACGCGTATTTGGCAATTTCTTCTTTGAAGGAAATTACCTACACAAGACTAAAGAAAGATATACTAGAAATAGAGAGAGAGAGATAGGATGATTAGAGAGTGTAGGTTATAGAGAGTGTAGGTTATCAAACACAAAATCACTTGGATGATTTATGGATTTCTAGAGAGAGAAAGTGGTGGGAGAGTTTTCTAGAGAGAGAAACCAAAAAAGAAAAATAGATTGAATAAAATGAGAACAACCAACCTTCTCCAAAGCTAGGAGAAGGTATTTATACCCCGTACACTTTCGATCAACACGAGGACTTTTGTGCGTTGACCTGATCAGATTAGTTACGAGCTATTTAATGATATATTAGAAGTGACCGAGACTTTTACATTTCCTATCAGTCTCCCCCAAAGGGAGGTCACTCCAATTTACAAAATTTAATCCTAACATTCTATGAATGTCTTTAATCTTTGCTCGTAGACATGATATCATTGATCTTTATCTTGTGAATGTAAAGCAGTGATCTTCAAACTTTTAGGCTTTAGTTTGGCTTGTATGTGATCTTTGAGCTTCTTTGAGATCATCATCCAATCATAATCTCCAAACATCATCTTGTGATCTTTTTCTCATCTTTTAAACTTGTGAATTTTGTAATGATATGCTCATACTTTTCTTGATCTTGAAAGCTTGAATATTCAGAGTTGTAGAAGCTTTGAAATAGATACTTGAGCTTTCATGATGTCTTTGAATGTGTTGATTGAGTATGAGCATGTGGTTATGAACTTGACTATGCACCTACTTTATATGTACCTATAATAAAACAGTTAGCAATAAAGGAAAATTGATTTGAAAAACCAATCAACATGTTACTTGTGAAACTGTTTTTGTAACACATCAAGAGTTTTAAACTTTTGTCAAAATTCATTAACCGTCAATTCGTATACGGGAACAAGTTTGATTCATGTAGAATCGCACCATCATTTCTTTCCAGTTGACACAAGTTTGATTCTTGTAGAATCGCACAAGTCACCTACCAAGAGCTTGTTTGATGTAGGCTCTAGCAGGATTTCCATCTTCATTGTAAAAACCTTCGTTTCACTCGGATGTTCTGGCAATATCACAAGGATAATGCATAGGACTCTTAGGATAGTCTTGTTTCCACAGTGTGTGAAAGACAAGAGAATTGGAAATGTGTCCTAATGAGATTAATTGATGATCTCTTGGCTCTAGACTCAATAGTGCGTTTTGGTTTTAGTGATCAGAGGCTGGAGCTGACTGCCACCTTTTCAATATCAACTAACTCAGAGTGATGTCGGTCTTCAATGTCAGCAATCATCATTCTGATTCTGACAGCATATGTATTGACCTGGTTTCTGCCTAAGTGTATGGAGAGCTTTTTTCTTTACACCCTTTATCCTTACAGTTCTTTTTAGTTCTTCAACCCCTTTAGTGCTTACTGAGACTTCATGAATAGAACCTTGTTGGGTTTGTTCGAGTACTAGCTCCATCTCAGTCGGCACTATTCCCTTATTCTCACTTTTACTCCTTTTTATATCATACCTAAGGACTTCTACACTAACTAAAGGATTGTCCTTGGGTAGATCCCTCCTGTTTTGGCTGGATCATTAGAACTTGTACCTAACCTTAGCAACCTTATAACTCCGATAAAGTAAAATGCATGGTCAATCTTTTGGTATAGTTCTCCTCTCCATGAAACCAATTGAAATTTCAATCAAGGTACTTATGGTATAAATATCAAAGCATTTTGTACCTTGATTGATTTGACTTTTCAGAAACGCTCCCCCTTAACATGTTCATCGATTCATGAAAATGTTTAGCACATGGAGGATGGAGTACACACATGAGTCAATAAAATCACATTTTTATAAGTTTTCATATTTTAATCACATTTTCTCTCCTTATCAAAAATTTCAAACCCTTTGATATTTTAGATATCAAATGATTCAAATATGTTAAAAAACTGGAAGAAAAATGTTTTGATTATTCACAAGCCAATTATGGAACACTTTAATGCTCCCCCTTAACATTTGAGGGATATATAAGATAGTGCTAAGTATAATAATTTGAAATATTTTGAATTCACTAAGAAATTCTTGAAAAATTTATACTCGAGCACTATTCATATTCACCGTTTTTCAAGTCTACACTACATATTAGCATATTCACAAGATTATGTATAAGGCAGGACCTGAATATGTTCAAACCGAAAATGATAGTCATTTTGTCCATGTTAGCAATATGCAGTCCGTCTTGATACACTCTGTTTGGAAGTTGTCTTAGCTTCCCCCCGAACCAACAATCCTTTCTTGAGTAGATTTAAAGAATTCTTGCAAGCCATATTAAGAAGACTTGATGTATAATGCCCAAATATCTAAAGTACATAATTAATTCAAAACCGTAGCACCAAAGTCAATTAAGTCCCGGATGTTTGAATTTCTCCTTACACGATAGTGATGATATAAATTAAAACACCAAAGTCAATTAAGTCCCGGATGTCACAATTATTCCCTCTAAGTAGTGGAAATGATAACACCTAAGACAACTAAGTCCTAAATGTACACATTTCTTCCAGCCGGATACTGACTAACTAAAGGAATCATCATACTTATCATACCTATATGTACCTCTTTGATTAAATAATTATACTCTATTTTAAAAATAAGCTTAGTGATTGATCAGTAAAGGAAGCAATAATTTAATCAGTAACCAATATCCTCACGCTAGAATAAATCTTTTGACAACACTTCCCCATGGTATCTCAAATGGTGCATACCAAAAATAAGAAGATATCTCTTCCCCCATGTGGTTGAAATAGTGCACCCGAAAGTAACAAGTTAAAACACTGATTTTCTCTGCGGTTATGACATTTGTCTTCCCGGAATGGCCTAAAATTAAAGAAGGCTATGGACTCTATCACGTGTACTTGTTGTACCTTTTAGTGTATCTACTCCTTCCCCCTTGATGGTTTTGATACCTCGGAATCAGCAAAACCATGTACGCATACATACTTGAGATCGTGTTTGAAGAATTAATAAGCTTAAATCTATCCCGTGAGAATCCACTAGCAAATAAGTCCCTAAAGTTTGACACAAATGACATCTAAAGCCCTTGTAGTTAATATAAATTAACTCCCCTTGAAATTGTGATCCGTCATTATCAAAAACTTTATCCGTTTATTTCGTGACTTATTTTGATAGACCGTTTTAAAAGATTATTCATGGCACTTTCTCCCCTCAAATAATGACCCATTTTCTATTTAAAGAGCGAATTGCCTTTGAAAATCTTTTTGTGATTTCTAAAAACACTCATTCATTGTGAAGATAACTTTTTCCTAATAAAAATAAGATTTCTCTTATTTTGACAAATAAATGCACTGACACGTACACTCATTCTTATGATGCATGGATATGAAGTGGTCCATGCCCGGGAAAAATTAATTACCCGTTGTCAGGAACAACTGTCATTTTGACGACATGCATTCCTCAGATTGAAAAGCGAGTTGCAGTTTGAAATAACTGCAAGCCATTGTCATGAGCTCAAAACTTTGAATGTTTTGTTATAGTAGCTCAAGACTGAAAAGACTTCTCTTTTCGATGCTAAGGAAAAATGCACTAAAGCATGCATTTTCCTTTATGATGAGGCCCGGGTTATGCACTAAAATGTACATAAGCCATTTTATGGATTTAAAGTAATCCATACTACGAGAAAATTAATTCCCGTTGAGAGGACAAGTTTTCTTAATGATGAAATACTTGCCTATAAGATGATGATCGGGTTGCTATCTGAAATAACAGCAAGCCATTGTTTTTTTTATAAATATTTTTTGATTTTTTTATGTTTTTCTTATTCACAGAATATACACAGGATACGAGAGGAGTTACCACCATTATGCATCCTCTTCTACCAGGTTTATCAGAGTTTCAGGAGACATTATTTTCATTCCAAGCTTTTCAATCAAGAAGTTTAGTCTTTCTCATGGTAAAGCTTTTGTGAAAATGTATGCCAACTGATAATTTGTTCTAACAAAGTACAGCTCAATCACCCCATTCTCTACTTGCTCTTTTATAAAGTAAAGTTGGATGTCTATGTGCTTTGATCATGAATGTTAGACATTGTTGCAGCACAAAGCAATGGCACTTTTATTATCACAGTACAGAGGTATCTTGTTGAAAACAAGGCCATAATCCGTAAGTTGTGATCGCATCCAGAGTATTTGAGCACAACATCCGGATAGAGCAATGTATTCCGCTTTTGTACTTGAAATGGCTATGCTCTTCTATTTATTTGATGACCAACTCACTAATCTTTCACCCAATAGTCGCATGCTTCCAGATGTACTTCTTCTTGTGTCTTGGCAACTAGCATGATCAGCATCTGCAAAAGCTGTTAGTGCAATACATGAATCCTTTGAATACCACAGACCTATATTAATGGTTCCTTTTAGGTATTTAAAGATTCTTTTAACAGCATGAAGGTGTTTTTCGGTAGGCTTAGCCTGATACCGGGCACACATACACACAGAAAATACAAGATCTGGTCTACTGGATGTAAGATACATCAAGGTCCTAATCATTCCACGGTATCGTGTAGGATCAACTCGTTTCCCTTCTGGATCTTCATCTAGTTTGGATTTCTCTACCATGGGAGTATCCACTTGTTCACTTGTTTACTTGTTACCATACCATACTTTTTGAGTGATTCAAGAGCATATTTTGACTGGTTTAAAAAGATGCCTCTAGGACTTTAAGAGATTTGTAATCCTAGAAAGAATGATAATTTTCCCATCATCGACATCTTGAATTTTGAGCACATCACATCAGAAAAAGAATCACAAAGATCAGGAGCAGTAGAAGCAAAGATGATATCATCGACGTAAATTTGCACCAATAATATGTCTTTGCCTTCTCTTCTGATGAATAATGTAGGATCGACATTGCCTTTGGAAAACTTTTGAGATAGTAGAAATGACGAGAGCAAATCATACCAAGCCCTTAGAGCTGGTTTCAACCCATAAAGAGCTTTCTTCAACTTATACACATAATTTGGATTCCCCCCATCTACAAACCTATCTGGTTGACTTACGTAGACTTCTTCACATATTATGCCATTTAAGAAAGCTATCTTGACATCCATTTGATATACAACCATGTTCATATGTGCAGCAAATGCAATGAAGATGCGTACAGCCTCAAGTCTAGCAACTTGAGCAAAAGATTCCTCAAAGTCAATACCTTCTTCTTGACGATATCCCCTTGCAACTAACCGTGCCTTGTTTTTCAATACACCTCCCAGCTCATCTAATTTAACCTTGAAAATCCATTTCAGTGTTATAATCATCACACGTTCTGGGCGAGGTATTAGCTCATAAACTTCTAGTCGTTCAAACTCATGTAGTTCTTCTTGCATTGCTTCAATCCTGCAGGATTACTCCAATGCTTCTTTATAAGTCTTTGGTTTGACAGAAGAAAGGAAAGCATCAAAATAAGAAAACATGGCTTCATCTTGTAGTTGATGTCTGGTGGAGACACTTCTAGAAGGATTTCTAATGACATTTTCAATCGGGTGATCTTTGGTCCATTTATAGATGTGTTCTGGTCATTGATTAATTGAGTGCACATTTCGAGAAGATGATTCTTCGGAACTTGGTTCTAGAATTGTATTCCTGTTCCATGAATTATCATTCATGTGTGCAACTTCAATATCATGATCATCTTTTTCTATACCTTGTGAAATAACATGGGATGTTGATTCTTGAGAAGTTTGAGAAGTACTCAGCAATGGTGCTTCTTGATCAACAAAAGTTAAAGATGGTGTACTCGTTGAGACAACATGAACTGGAGCTGCAACTTTAGAAACTAGAGCATCAACATTAGGTTGATTACGTGAGTATTCATCAAACAAGGGTTGTAGTAATGTATCCCATTCATTTCTTGTTGGTGGTACAAAAGGTGCAGAAGAAGGAGGTTTTGGTACGAGTCCTGCAATGTGAGTTATAGTAGTCATTTCAAGAAGCACGGGTCCTGAGCTGCTTTGATCAAGAGCCATTGCTATCAGCTCATCAAAATCAACATGTATTGTTACCATGATTCTTCTGGTACGTCTGTTGTAGATTCGGTAAGCTTTCTTTGCGAGAGCGTATCCAACGAAAATACCAACATTTGCTCTTGCATTCATTTTGCCCAAATCTTCACTTTCATTCTTTGGATAACATAATGCACCAAATATATGAAGGTATGAGAGATCTGGTTTTCTGTCATGTAAACTAAGAATAATCATCAACAATCACGAGTATGTACTTTCTCCCATTTATACTTTGAACACGCATTGGCCCGCAAAGATCCATATGCAATAGATACATCTTTTCTTGGTTTGTGTCATCAGATTTTAGTTTGAAAGAGTGTTTCTTGCTTTTTCCTAACGAACATACAAAACATAAGTGGTCCTTTTCAAATTTCAGTTTAGGGAGACCTCTAACAAGACCTTGTTTAGCCAAGTGATTGATAGCACCAAAGTTCAAATAAGATAACCGTCGGTGCCATAACCACGACTTAGTCTTAGAAGCCTTTAACAAGAGACAAATGGGAGAAGACTTCATTATATCACTGACGGTCAATGTATACAAGTTGGTTCCCCTAGATCCTGAGATTAGGTCAGCACCTTTAAGTTGCGAACAAAACATGTGTGTTTACGAAATGCAACTTTGAGATCAGAGTCACAAAATTGACCAACAGAGAAAAGATTATGTCCAAGTCCTTCAACATAGTAAACTCTTAAAATTGTAACATTCCCAATCTGATAATCATCGTAACCTATTATCTTTTCAATCTGATTGTTACCAAACTTGTCTGTACCAAGAAATTTATTGACAAAATTGGTGAGCTGAGAGCGATTCCCAGTCATATGCTTTGAACAACCGGAGTCCAAATACCAGATGACAATTTGGACGACCTGCAATTGACAAGAGAAGAAGATGGTACATTTGCAACAGAGGATTCCCCAGTTTGAGTGGGTTTCATTTGGTTAGAAATCCTAGATGCAATTATCTTAGATTTGCTATGGGAGCCTACAGAATTTGATGCTTTGGGTCTCCTACTATAAACCTTAATTCCTGGAATCGGTGTAACAATTGAGTCAACATTGTTTTCCTTAGGAAGCATTACTGTATTGGGGGTGATCCTAGTCAAAGGGGCACTTATTTCTAACTATAGTGAAGATACGTCCAGTAGGTTTCCATTTAAGACCAATTTTAGTAAACACTTTACCAGTAGGTTTCCACATTTACTTCTTCTTCACTCTTTTATATTTAGAACTAGACAACACATTCACATCATGAGCATATTCAATAACACATTTATCATGTTTTTTACCAAGCAAACATTCATTACATATAGCATACAGAGATTTAGAATTCGTATTTAACACAGATTTCATGACATCAGCATGACTTTCAATTTGACTAACATGATTCTTTTTATTCTTCTTAGACTTAACATCCCTAGGTTGGTCTTCTACTTTATTAGTCTTGTTGCTACTTGATGATTGCGAGATCTTATATTTCTTTGCATTGCCTGAAGGCTTTGATTCGCAAGCACTAACAGAATAGATTACTCCTGTAGAATGCAACAAAGGTGGGTTAGAATCTTTTGATTCGAGTGCTTGAGTAATGCAAACTTGCTTGTCCTTGTTTCTTGGTGTAACTACAACTAACTTTGCACTATGTTTTGATGATGTGACAGGTTCAGCAGGTCTAACTTGGTTGTCCTTATTCATAGGCGTAACAGCAATTAACCTCTCCCTAGGTATGGTTAAACAAGGGCATGAATCATGAACATAGACTAGCACTTCTTAAATTCTTTGGGTATACTTACAGGCAGAGTCTAAATTACAATCTAGAGGGCTCAATGCTCTAGCATCTTCGACTATTTCCTGAAGTATATTAGCATGTTTCCTAGAGTGCTGAATGTAGTCTATGTGTGCATCTTTGTTTTTGAAAAGTTTAGGAGCCAAAGGTTTAGTTGCAATTTTGAACATTCCTAGAGCAATAGTGGTAGCTTTAGGTTTTGAAATAGCAGTATCAGCCACGTCTTTTCCTTTAAGTTTCCTTAACTCATTGTTTAGTGCTGCATTAGCAAAACCTTTTTCTTGAAGTTGAACTTTTAAATCATCATTTTCCAAGGATTTAGATTTGATTTGATCAATCATAGAATCACTGTGTTCTTTAACAGAAACACATGTCTTCTTAATTGAATCAAATTGATCTTTAAAAATCTTTTTCAAATGTTTAATTTCCTTATGCAAATTTTCATTTTTAGAAAGCAATTTGGTCACACTATTCTCCAATTCAATGTTGGCGGTTTCAATCTCATCAAAGTCCTTTTTCACATTAACATGATAATCTCTCAAGACTCTTACTTTCTCTTTTAGGGCGGTGATAATGGTGTCTCTTGCTTGAAGATGGGCTTTCAAATCATTTATTTCAAAATATTATGGAAGATCAGGATTACTTTGATTTGTATATGGTATGTCTTTTTGAAAAATTTATTGACTTAGTTGCATTGCAACTTCAAGAGAAATGCAGTGTTGTTCAAGGATTGAAAACCTTTTAGAAAGCTCATTAAAGACATCATTCTTTTTGAGAAACTCAGCTTCAAGTTTTAAACACTTATCACATGTATCAACAGACTCATCATTTACATTCACAGATTCACATAACTCAACAGAATTATTCAGCACACAATTCACAATATCTTGAGCAATGATTTGGTCCAAGAGTCGATCGTTGTCAATTAAAAATTGTTTCTGTTGAATTTCACAATATTTCCTATCGACAGAGCATTGTTCCACAACTGCTTCCATTTGGGTGAAAGCATCTTGTACTTCAGTGATTTCATTAATGAGATCTTTGTCAAACTCTTAAAAATAATCTTTAAACAATTTTAACCATGGAATTATTTCACAAAAATCTTTTTTGTATGTTCAAACCCCCACCACCCTTCATTGACAGCATTAGGTGTGGTGCTTGATTTTACCACAGTGTCAAATTTAGCAAGATGGAATCTAAGTTTTTTAAGACATTTGTTTACCATGCTCACTTTTGGAAGTTCACCAGGAACATTAATTTTGACATGTGAATTTGAAGTACTAGGTTCTTCAGAGTTCTTGTCAGAACTTTGTGACCAAAACTTTTGCTCTGCAGATAGTTCTTGTTGTGGAACAAAACGTTTTCCAAAATCTTCAGATAATTTATTTAGCTCAGTATAGTTAATAGGATTACAATTAACTTTGTTTTCTTCCATTTTTGGATCCTTTTGTTTTTCAATCATTTTTAATCGACTCTTTTCAGCCAAAATCAAAGTCTCTTCATCATCAGCCACATAAACAACATCAAGTGTATTAAGTAACACCTTTCCATCATACAAGACTCGCTTAATCCTCTGACCTTTCTTCAAATAAAAGGGATTCTGATATCCTAATGCTTGTTTATGGACGTTATCATAGAAAGCTTGTGGCTTGGATATCATGTGCATGCCTTGCGAAGAATGATACAACTTACAGATGATGTTTTCCAATTCTTTATTTTTATTTTCTAAAACAATCTCTGTGTCAATAGATTTAGCTTCCTTTTGTTTGAATTCCGTTTTACAACTATTAACAGTTTTCAATAAGGATTCCTTTTCTGTGACAGTTTTTGAAAGCTTCTGTTTTAGTGTATCAATCTCTATTTCAATTGCAGCAAACTTTGTGTTTCTGTTTCTAATCATATCATCCATTTGTGAGTCTATAAACTTTTCTCTAGTACTTAATTCAACATTAATTCTTTGTTGAAGTATTTTGACTCTCTCCCTATATCTGTCAAGCTCAACAGTTAAGGATTCATTTACTAACTTATTTTCCTTATTCGTTGAATCCCAACTAGTTGCATAACTAGATATTTGCTCAAACATTGATAGAATTAATGAATCTTGTTGTTTATAAGTATCAATATTTAGAACACTCGTTTGTGGTGTTTCCTGCAGATACTGAGAATAAGGAATGACATTACTATCACTTGTTAGCTCAACATCTGGATAAACAACATTTTGCGATTGCTCTGAATACTACAACTCATGCACACTCTGAATGAGCATATCATTATGAGCATAGTCTGAGTTTTGTACCTCAAAAACAGTTTCTGGATCACAACTAGAGAGATTGGTCATTAACACCGCTGCACCAGATGGGATATCATCACAATCAAAATCATAAGCATCCGAATCATCAGTTTGAAAGATTGCATTGTGTGTGAATGTCTGATCTGCTAAACTTTCTGCAATACCAGGATCTGCTAGAAATGCTAATTCCTCCTCATCTAGCATTTTTCCCTCAGCCTGTGATTCAACAAGCAACACTTTTTCCTTGAACCATGTCGCATCTCGTTTCCTTTTTGGCATAGTACATCGTTTGGCCATATGCCCCATACCTTGACAATTATAGCACTTCATAGTTTTTGCTTGTCTTGTTGAGTTTCCCCTTGATTCAGAAGAATTCCCTTGAAATCCGGAACCAATAACATTTTGACCTTGCCTTCCATGAACTTGCTGAACAGTGATTCTACCATCTTGAATAGTGGCTTGATTCCTTGGATTGGAAGAAGATCGAAGTTGATTGTTAGTTGGTGGAAACAGTGAAGAAAACACAGTTGACATAAATGCCATTGCTTTGTTTAAGCAAGCAATTAGATCATCTCCTAGAAGAAACATTGGAACAGAAAGTCCTGACTTCATTTGTGAAAACTCAGCCTATGATTGTTGTGGTTGTTGTGGCAAAGTCATTTGAGGATATGCACTTTGTGTAACAGAAGGCTGGCTGTGATTGAATGTTGACTATGATTGAGGAGAGTATTGTTGTTGATGAAAAGGTACTCCATAATGATTTGACTGTGGTGGAGGTGAGTACATTTATTGACTATGAGGTGAAAACTGCTGTTGATACTGAGAAGGGTTTTACTGAGACTGAAAGTTGTTGAATTGAGACGGTGGTTGATGATAGTTGGAGACTAATGCAAGTGGATCTAGATATCTTTCATGCATAATGTGGGTTTCATTTTCATGTATCTCATGTTGTTCAAGATAACCATACAGTTGATCAAAGTTTAACATATGCAGATCTCTTGCCAACTTAACATCAGTCACAAATTTTCCCCATTTATGTGGAAGACTGTTTGGAAACTTGGTGTTTACTTGAACAGTTTGCATGGTCATGTTGATGGTGTTCATGTCATTGATGAGTTGTGCAAACCTCAAATAGTACGTATAAAGTGTTTCACCTTTCACATGAGTAAACTTATCAAACTCATCATATAACTTACACTCTCGTTCTTGTTTTGACAATGATGTGCCCTGCATCAGTAACTTAACTCTATCCCATATTTCTTTGGCGACCTTGTGATGATTGACTAGAGCATAGACATCAGGAGGAAGACCTTGAAGAACAATATTTGCGGCTTTAAGATCACAAGTATTGTAAAGCTTTTCCTATTCAGATAATTCTTCATAAGTCTTAGGCCTTACAGTTGTCCCATCCTCTAGTGTAACATTAGGCCAAATCATATGACCATTTTTAACTGAGTTAAGTATCATCCGTCCATGATCCTTTCCTTGCATGTAGAGTTCCATTCGACTCTTCCAGGACTTATACTGTGGCTTATCTAGCATAGGTGGACGATTGTCAGCACCAGCAACAATCATGTACTCAGCTAGAGTAGACATCTTGAAGTGATTATAGAATGATAACAGACTTGATCGATCAGTGATAAAGGAGGATTGTGTTAAAGAGATGATTTAAAGTGATTAAGATAATCATTCCAAGGGATTTTACAAATGTTAACTGAAACCGAGAAATTAATATTTCACGGGATTTTACAAAGTAAGAAAAACCGTAGAAAAATTAAATTTTAATGACATATTTAGCTTGCAATGAAGACAGATATTTCATAAAATATTACATATTTCTCTTGAAAAGTTTTTGAACATATTTCGCTTGAAATTTTTTTTGAACATATTTCGCTTGAAAAAGATTTCAAACATATTTCGCTTCAAAATTTTTTAACATATTTCGCTTTAAACTTTTTTACATATTTCGCTTGATATTTTTCCCAACATATTTCGCTTCAAATAACAGACATATTTCGCTTGAAGATTTTTAACATATTTCGCTTGAAAGTAACAAACATATTTCGCTTGAAATATAACTGACATATTTCGCTTGAAACATATTTCGCTTGAAACATATTTCGCTTCATTCAAACCTGCATATTCCGCTTCCTTCAAACTTACATATTCCTCTTCATTCAAACCTGCATATTCCGCTTCCTTCAAACAGAAAAGTAACTTCGAACAAAACATGACTTTTTCAACAAAATCACCAAAAAAATACCTCTTTTTGACGTTGAATGATCGGTGCCAAACTACACCTTAAAATATATATAATATATAATAAAATATAAAATATATATAGTAAGAATAGTCTAGAAACAAAATCAATAAAACCGAGAAGTAGTATAGACTATTCCCGGGTCGTTAATTCCCCAATGAGGCTGTGCTGGAAAATCGATACAGTCGGAAGATTTGAGTTTGAAGGAGAGAATTAAATTGAGAGTGAGGAAATTCAAATTAAACAATAACAAACAAAAACGTTTAAGAAAAACCTAAAAATTACGAAATTAAGCTGAAAAACGGGAGCACGAATCCCGAACAAAGGGGGAAAAACCTAAAATCTTCAAAATTAACCCCGGAGAAATTTTCACTTCTAAACTACTCTAGGGGGACTACAACGAAGAATGAAAAAGACTAGACTGAAAACGGAGGTCGTTTGACCCAAAAACGAGTCAAGACAAAAACCGCACCCGAGCCCCGTTCTTTAAAAATCAAAAAGTTACAAAAATGACCCTACGAAAATTTTTGTATTTTTCCTACAAACTATATGATTAAAGAAAATTTTCTAAAAAAGAAAAATATTTTTTTGATAATTTTTATATTTTTTATGAATTTTTTAAACTTTTAACTAAATTAAATGATAAAAAATACTAAACTACTTTTAAAAATTCTGAAAAATTTACTAAAATTACTTGACACTATAACTAACCTACGAAAAATAAGAAACCAAAAATTTGCTTATAAATAAGCCCGAAAATAAGCTGTAACAGCTTATAGCTTATAAGGGTGAAAACACCCTTAAATAGCAAACCACTTGGGACTTTAATGAAAAAGTCCCAAGGGCGCAGCGGTAAGGATGGTTTATAAAAGGGGATGTATCGAGGGTAGAGGCCCGGGTTCGAGTCTTGCTCACCCGGGTCACCCCTTGTCTTCCCCTTTTTTTTATGAAAAACTTTGTGAACCAAAGTTGTTAAGCTTGATGAGCTTAACAATTTTCAAAACTACAACTTTTTGTAAAAAGCTAAGAATAAGCTGAAAATGAGCTTTTAAAAACGGACAGAAGCTTAAACAAGCTTAACAGCTTAAATTGGCTAAGTCTTTTTGGGCTCTTAAACTAATAAGCTAAAGTTAAAGAAAATAAGCTTAAAGGGGTTCCTAAACTACCTAAATAAGCACTAAGTACTAAAATGTATAAACTAAATAAGCTTAAAAGGGGCTTATATTGACAGAAACTAAACTAGGCTTAAAAGCAACAAGCTACTAACTGTTGACTCAAAATAAGCTATGAAAAAGGCAAATAAGCATACACAACTTAACAAACTATCAAAGTGAGCTACTAAGAACAATAAATAAGCACATGGGATAAGCTCAATAAGCCAAGAAGTGGCTTAATACCCACAACAGTACTAACTTAAGAGTTAGTACTGTTGGTGTGAATTTAAGCTTAGGGTCTCACTCTTGGCTTAAAAATAAGCAACAAGAAGGGCTTTTTAAGGCCTGAAACAAAGAGGGTTTATCAAAGAGCTTATTGGCTCTTAAGAAAAGCCAAAAGCTTGGGCTTAAGTTCACTAAAAGGCTAGAAAAGAAGGCTAAAAAATGAGCCCCTAGCACCAGGGGAAGACTAAGCTAAAACAAGGGCTTATATTGACAAAAAAAAAAAAAATTTTTCACTTTCAATAAGCTGTCGAAATAAGCTCAAAATTAAAAATAAGGTAAAAACAGATAAAGGAGCACTAAGAATTGAACTTGTGCGCTAATTTTAGGGCTTCAAAAATCATTTCAGTGTGATTTTTGCTCTTGAAAAGGGCTTTTTCTTTGAGGAATGCCAAGTAATCCTTTGTGGCAGAGTTTTTGACTCACAAGTCAAATGACTTATTAAATGGTACTATAAAAAACTTGCTAAAAAGACTCACAAATTGACACCCTTTTTTTTTAAACACAACTCAAATATACGAGGGCTTATCCAAATAAAGCCATTGTATCCTTGTTTAAAAAAACAACCGTTTACGGAACTTGTAAAAACTTGAAAACCAAGTTTTGCCTAAAATACTTTGGAAAAATAGACCTAAATGAGCTCAAAAACTCAAGCTAAAGTTAACTCTATGACCCCAACCCATACCTTGCTGTTTTGACCCGTTTTTACACTTAACCCAAACACCCCTTTATATTTTAAAACTGATTTTAAAACATACAAGAACTGTTTTAAGCTCAAAATTTTTAAAGACTACTACTAATTAAGCAATATTAAGCAATAAAAATATGAAAAGCTAAACAAATAAGCACTTTTTAGAGACTGATAAGCTAGTGACAGAATTAAGCTAAATTAGACAGTTTTTAAGCAGTTTGGCAAGAAGATGAAATACAAGCAACTAAAAGGTATTTTTAACCATCATTAAACACAAATAAGCATAATAGAACATTAATAAGCTAAAAATAAGCTAATAAGCAATGCTACAGTAACTGAGGTAAAAAGAAAACTTACAGAAGTCCAAATGAATAAGGTTCTAAATCCTAATTCCTAACCCCTAGTCCTTTGTGGTTCTGAATACACTCAAACCCAAGGCTCATCCAGGTTTAGCCATGCTTCCTTTTTGCTTATCACCATAGTTACTTATAAGACAGAATTTATAAAGAAGAATTTAAACAAATTTTTTCATTAATCTTCAAAAGAGTACAAGGCTTTTTGAAACAGGATTACAACTTTAAAAAGATTACAATGAACTTAAAAATTCTAAAATTACAACTAAAACTTAAAAACTTCAAAACTTCATTAACTTTTAAAAAGAGTACAAAGAACTTGCAATAAGCTGTAAATAAGCTGAAAGAAACATAAAAATGACTTAATTTAAAGAAAGATAAAGACTTCTACACTACATACTAAATTCGGCTCACATAGCCTCCTATTTATACTAAGAGCTAAGTCTTCAGCCCTTCTTTCTTGTGTTTCTTCTGTGAGAGACTTCAAAGCCCTAATCCCAGCCATTGATAGCAATTGTGCTTCTTTAAATCCATCCTAGCCATTGATTCGGCAAAAGTTATGGAGAAAAGTGAGATTGCCAACATGGCAAGGCCCCTTTTTTGGTGGGAAAGATAGTGGAGAGGAGGGGGGATGATTGTCCATGGGGTTGTTTGGGTTTGCAGGATAAAGGGGAGGAAGGAGACCCGTGATTGGGTCTTGGGGTTTTAAAAAAAGCGGGAAAAGGTGTTATAAAGGGTGACAGGGACGGGTTTGGTGGTTTGCCCACTTTGGCCCCTCAAGGTGTATGTGTTTGTTGCATTACACGTCCTTGTGGTTATAAACATTTATGGACTTGGCAAAAACACCCCTTGAGGGTTATAATGATCATTACACCACAAGTCCTCGTTAGTTATAAGTTCCTTCCATTGGCAGTTTTGCCCCTTGTGGTTTAACTTTGCCAATTTGGCAGAATTAACCCTTCTCTCTATTTCCTTCTTTTCTTCTTTTAAAACAAGTTTAGGGATTTACAAGTTTAGAGATTTACAAGTTTAGTCCCTAAACTTGTTTTTCTTGACTTTTGGCTTCGGGTTTGTCGGGGTTGACTTAGGTTGACTTTTTCAAACTTGGGCTTGGACTTGACTTTGTCTTTTTCCACGCTTTTCCATTCCGTGTCCGGTTTTGTCGTTTTGGCTTTGTTTTTCGTCCTTTTGTGTGATATCCGTTCCCTGCACAACACAAATGCAAAACAAACACATATTTGGCAGTTTTTGTCTGTTTTTGGTCATTTAAGTCCGTTTTTAATGGATAAAGGTATGTGTAATTTAGCACATACCACTTACGCAGATGCTCTTAGGGATAGAGGGATTGATGCTAGAGTTGTAGTTGAGGGCTGTTGACCGAGATGAGATAGAGACGGGTGCGAGAGGCCCGGTTAAGGTCAGAGTTGAGAGGGTTACGCATCCTGCGATGCCAGAGGATATTCCTGAGCTTGCTCAGGAGGGAGCAGTAGAGGTTACGTATGAGACATTGGGAGATTTGGTTCAGAGGTTCCATGATCACACTCAGGCTATCCCAGTCCATCGTATACAGGCTATTGCGGGAGTTCAGAGAGAGCGGGGACATAGGATTGTTAGGGTTGAGTCGGCATTCACTGCTTTGATTGAGAGGGTTGCTGAGTTGGAGAAGGATAACAGGAGGCTTAGAGGTACCGTGAGTGTTGAGAGTTAGAGAGTTGACCGACTCCAGCGCGGCATGTCACGTATGCAGAGAGAGTTGAGGCAGATGCGACGACTTTGATTTTATGACCGAGTGAGGGTCGGCAGACTTGAGGCGTGTGCTAGGAAGCACATGGGCTACCGTCCTTAGAGATGTTCGTTAGTATTGCAGCACTGAATAGTAGCGTTTAGTGATGACCGTAGTGTTAGAACTCGTATTTTCTGTATTTTGAACCATGGGTTCAGCACTGAATAGAAACTGATCGATTACATGTAGCGTTCACTAATGTTTGAGGATATGATATTGGTATTATTTGTTATGAGTGTGGAAGACCAGGACATTTCAGGAGGGATTGTCCTAAGTTGAGGAATCAGAACCGTGGAAACCAGACAAGAACCAGCATGGAAAACAAGATGGGAACACCAGTACCTTAGAGGTACCGATAGTACCCGGCGAAAAAGCTTTACGCCATTGGTGGAGGAGGAACAAACCCTGATTCCAACGTTTTCACGGGTACGTTCCTTCTCAATAACTGTTATGCTTCTATGTTATTCGATTCGGGTGCCGATAGAAGTTTTGTGTCGACTACCTTTAGTGCTTTGCTTGATGTTGCACCAACTACTTTAGACACTAGTTATGCCGTAGAACTTGTCGATAGAAGGATTTCAGAAACAAATATTGTTCTTAGAGGTTGCATGTTAGGATTATTAGGTCATTCGTTCGACATAGATCTAATGCCCATAGAGCTGGGTAGTTTTGACGTCATCATTGGTATGGATTGGTTGGCCGAAGTACACTGCGTTTGATCGTTTATGACGAGCAAAGGAAGGTTGTTGTATTCCTTATGGAAAATGAGGTGTTGATAATCCGAAGGTTGGATAATTGCGACAACGGAAGTAAGTTGAATATCATATCGTACACGAAGACCCAAAAGTATATTGAGAAAGGATGTCCAGTTTATCTGGCACAAGTTACGTCCAAGAAAGCTGAGGATAAGTCAGAGGAGAGGCGACTTGAGGACGTACCGATCATACGGGAATTTCCGGAAGTCTTTCCAGAAGATCTGCCTGGATTACCGCCTGCTCGACAAGTTGAATTTCAAATCGACTTAGTCCCTGGTGCTGCACCTGTAGCACGAGCACCGTATCGATTAGCACCAGCCGAAATACAAGCAGGTATTCCACTGCAGTTGCAGCTACTTTCTGACAGAGGAACACACACACACAAGGATTTATAAGACCCAGTTCCTCACCCTGGGGAGCACCGGTTTTGTTTGTCAAGAAGAAAGATGGTTCTTTTCGGATGTGTATCAACTATCGTGAACTGAACAAGCTTACTGTGAAGAACCGATACCCACTTCCGAGGATCGATGATTTGTTTGATCAATTGCAGAGATCTGGTTATCATCAACTCAGAGTTCGTGAAGAAGACATTTCAAAGACAGCATTTTGGGACTCGCTTATTGGTCACACGAGTTCCAAGTAATGCTGTTTGGTTTGAATAACGCACCGGCAGTTTTCATGGACTTGAGAACAGGCTGTGTGCAAACCATATCTGGTATATCGTGATTGTATTCATCGTTGATGATATTGTTGATCTACTCCAAAAGCATTAAAGAGCTATGAAAAATCTTAAGTCGATCTTGAATTTATTTAAAGAAGGAAAGAATTGCTACGCCAAGTTCTCAAAGGTGTGATGAGTTTTGGCTGTCGAAGGTACAATTTCTTGGTCACGTGATTGATAGTGAAGGCATTCACGTTGATCCCGCGAAGATTGAGGCAATCAAGGATTGGGCGTCGCCCAAGACACCCATCGAGATTCATCAATTTCTAGGTTTGGTCGGTTACTACCGATGATTTATCGAAGGCTTTTCAAAATCGCCTAGACCTATGACGAAACTGACTCAGAAGAGCGTGAAGTTTGAATGGGGAGAAAAGGAAGAAGCTGCATTCGAGTTGTTGAAGCAAAAGTTGGTGTATTTTTTTTGAGTGCGCCTGGATTTGATTTACAGAGGGAAAATGGAGAACTTCGTGGTATATTGCGATGCTTCGCATAAAGGGTTGGGCGCGGTTTTGATGCAGAGAGAGAAGGTCATAGCTTACGCATCCCGCCAACTTAAGGTTCACGAGAAGAACTATACCCTCAACGACCTAGAGCTTGGGTTGTTTATCGGTATGATGTATTGTTTTTTTGTGAGTATTGTTGTAGTGTTTTGCCCTGAAAATGTGGAGACATTATCTGTACGGTACCAAGTGCGTTGTGTTCACTGATCATAAGAGTTTGCAACACATTCTCGACCAGAAGGAACTGAATATGGGCAAAGAGTTGGTTAGGAGTTGTGAGCGACTACGACTGTGAGATCCGATATCACCCAGGAAAGGTGAATGTGGTGGCTGATGCCCTGAGTCGAAAGGAAAGAAGCGAGCCGCTACGAGTTCGAGCCTTGGTTATGACTATAGGGTTAAACCTTCCTAAGCAGATTTTGAGTGCTCAATCGAAAGCCAGAAAGGAAGAGAACTTCATTAAGAGTTTATGTGGCTATGATTAACAATGTTAGAACCCTCGCGCTGACGGACGTTATTGCTTTAAACAATCGAACGTTGGATTCGTGTCTTGGTGATTTGAGGGGCCTTGATTATTCTTGGGCGCATAAGTCGAGCATTCCATCCACCTGGAACGAATAAGATGTATCAGGACGTGGAAAAGAAGTTATATTGGTGGCCTAACATGAAAGCAAAAATTGCCACTTATGTCAGCTAGTGTTTAACATGTGCAAAGGTTAAGATAGAATATCAGAAACCATCGGGTTTGTTAGTTCAACCAGAGATCCCACAATGGAAATGAGAGAACATAACAATGGACTTTGTGACTAAACTGCCGAGGACAACGGCTGGGCAAGACACGATTTGGTAATCGTTAATCGTCTCATAAATCTGCTCATTTTTGCCTATGAGAGAAGATGGACACGTTTTAGAAAACATTAACGAGGCCAATATTGAAGAAGGAGTTCAAAGCATGGCGTATGGTTTGATCATCTTGATCGCGATTTGGGAAAATTTACTTCACATTTTTGGAAGTCTCTACATAAAGCATTAGGTACTCGATTGGATATGAGTACAGCCTACTATCCAGAGACCGATGGTCAGAGTGAGAGAACCATTCAAACGTTAGAGGATATGTTACGTGCTTGTGTACTCGACTTTTGGAAAAGGTTAGGATAAACACTTCCGTTGGTAGAATTTTCGTTATAACAACGTTACCATACCAGCTTAAGGCTTTGCTCCATTTGAGGCGTTCTATGGGCGCAAAGTGTCTATCACCCATTGTAGGCTGACTGTTGGGGACGTCAGCTCACTGGCCCAGAGATCATCCACGAGACAACCGCGAGATAGTTCAAATCAAGAGCCATATCATAGCCGCCCGGTGATCTTCAAAAGGCTATGCCGATGTAAGACGAAAAATCCTCTTGAGTTTCAAGTAGGTGATAAGGTCATGTTGAAATATCTCCTTGGAAGGAGTTAAGTATACGTTTTGGCAATAACGTGGAAAGCTAAACCTCGTTATATTGGACCATTTCAGCTCTCATTGCCAAAAGTTGGAACCGTGCTATCGTCTAGACTTCAGAGAAGTTGAGTTGAGTTCATAGTAGTTTCACGTCTCGAAATTAAAGAATGCTGGCTGATGAACCGCTTGCTTACCGTTGGATGAAATCAAGGTGGACGACCAATTAAATGTATCGAAGAACCTGTCGAGATTATGGATGTGAGGTCAAACGTCATGAAGCAGAGTCGTATTCGATGTCAAAGTCGCTGGAACTCCAAGGAGAGGTCCTGAGTTCACCTGGGAGAGTGAAGACCAAATGCAAAAGAAATACCCGCACCTTTTCACCAACTCTGCACCCGCCGCAGAGGTTGCGTCCTAAGCTTTGAGGACAAAGCTTCTTTAACGGGGAAAGAATGTGACAACCTGAGAATTTCCGTTTAATAAAATAGCCGTTTTCGTTTAGAAATTTGAGTTTTTAAAAGTTTCCTTTAGCTTTACCGTTTAACCGGGAAGTTGTTCCGTTATTATCCGAGAATCATCACCGGGAGCAAACCGGGGCACCAAACGTTGTTAGTTAGTATTTGGCAATAGCCACGTTTTTATGTTTTAAGGCAATGTTTAAAATTTCATAATTTTTCGTGATGCCGTTACTCGTTTCGTTATTTACGTGTTACGCGTTTTAATCTATACATATGGGTATGCATGCAAGACCTTGGAAATAAATTCATATGTGAGCACTAGTTCCTTAAAATAGTTGAGACCATTTTGGTCCCTGGTATGTGCTTAAATACACATACCTTTTACCTTTAAAAACGAGCTAAAATAACCAAAAACGGACTTAAAATGCCAACTATATGCTTGTTTTGCTATTGTGGCTGTGCAGGAGGGAGGAACGGATACTAAGAAAAGGCTGAAAGAAAAAGCCAAAATGCAAAATGGACTCGGAATGGAAAAGACTAGTGAAAGAACAAAGCCAAAATCGAAGCCGGAACGTCAATCAAGTCAAAAAGTCAAAGAATAGACAAGTCAACTGGTCGAAGTCAAAGTCGACCCAAGTCATATCCCCGACAAATCCAAAGTCATCACATCAAGTAATATAAGTTTTAAGGGTTGAAAAATTGCCATACCCCTAAACTTATATTTATAATGGAAAAGAGGAGAAAAGAAGTGAAGGGCCAAACTGCCAAATTTGGCAAAGCTATACACAAGGGTCATAGCTGCCAACTCCTCTATACTTGTACACCAAAGGGACGTTTGGTGGTTGCAAAAGAGTGATATAACTCTTTGGGAACTTGTTTTGCCATAGTACCCAATAGTTAGATAACCACCAAGGACGAAATGTGAAATTAAAACATATAACCATGAGGGGCTAACTTTGCCAATCCCCCAAACCCACACCCTGTTATACCCTAACAAACCTTTCCCGCCCAAATTTCCCCCCAACACAATCACGGGTTCTCCACCCTGTTTTTACCCTGCGTTTCTTCCCCACCTCCATGGACAATCACCTCCCCCCTCCTCCACTAACTTTCCCACCAAAAACCACACCTTTCCATGTTGGCAATCCTACTTTTCACATAAAAGTTGGGGCCGAATCAAATGGCTGTGTGAATTACATCCAAAGAAGCCACAATGGCAATGGATGGCTTGGATTTACTCAAGGAAGTCTTCTCACAAAAGAAACACAAGAAGAAGGAGCTTGAAGGACATAGATTTAGTATAAATAGGTTTTGGTGATATTAGAGAAAGAGGAGTAGCTTATTTTTTCGATAATTACTTTTTAATTAGTCAAATTTATGTTTGTTTATGCTTATTTACAGCTTATTTGAAGTCTTGTGTACTCCTTTTAATCATTAATGAAGCATTGAAGTTTTTAACATTTATACCAGTTTTAAGAATTTATTGTCAAATAACTTTAAATTATCTTTATATATGATAAATAAGCTCCTATAAGCTCTTATAGCAGCTTATTAAACTTATAAAACTTAAACTCTTCATAGTTTATAGTTTTATAAGTTTTTTGTTTGAAAAAAAATCAGAGAATAAGCCATTTGGAAGATAAGCTGAACTTGGAAGGGCTTATTGGCTTATTCATTGGCTTATTTATAAGCCAGAGCTTGTAGCTGAAAGCCCTTGAGGGGTTAAAAGGTCCTAGTAAAAGCTTGGACAAAGGTAATCACATTTCTCTCTTTTAAAGTCTCAATTCTTAGATTTTCTTAGCTTATTATGTTTTAGCTTTTTAGAATGCTTATTTCCTGCTTATTATTGTTATTTAAGGTGTTTAATGCTTAATTGTCCATTCCTCATAAGAATTGTGAGCCTAAAACATTCTTTTTAGAGTGTTAAATCTATTTTAAGAATATGTAGGGGTGTTGGGGTTCAACCTTAAAACGGGTCAAATGGTTTTTGGCTGGGTTGGGTTTCATTTTAGTTAGTTTTTAGCATAGGTGTTAAGATCATTTAAGCGATTTTTCAAAGTCTTTGATTTCTCAAAATTTGTTTTTAAAGGTTTTTATAAACCATTCTTGTTAATATGTGACTTTTAAAAAGGTCACTAGTGCTTATATCCATAAGCACTTGAGTTTTTAGTTTGAGGTTCAAAAAGAGTTTATTGTTGTGTGTGTTAAACAAGCTGCAAACACCCATGGTGTTTTGACTTTGTAAGTCAAATAGCACCAAGTGTTTGTTTATAACAGTTTTAAAAAGAGCCATAACCCTTTTTCACCACACAAATTCAGCAAGTGTTTAGGGTTTGTAAAAGCTAAAAATTGGTGCATAAGCCCCTTGTACACTACACTCAATCTGTTTGAGCTTATTTGTTGGTTTAGAGCTTATTTGACAGCTTTTAACAAGCGTCAATAAGCCCTTTGCTTGAGGCTATTGCCTTAAAAGCTCCCTGGTGCAAAGGGGAGACTGTAGCGCTTAATTTTCTTAGGCTTTAAGAGGGCTTAAGCCCAATTTCTTTGCTTATTTCAAGAGCTTATAAGCCCTTTTATAAGTTTGTTGATTTTCAGCTTTTGAAAAGCTCATTTGTGGGCTTATTTTCAAGCCTCAACTTGCCTTTTGGCTGTTTTCATATGACTTAGATGTAGGGACTGCTTGTTTTTCTTTCTAGCTTATTCATAACTTTTAGTTGTCCAATTCAGATTCTTAGTAGCTTATTAGGCCAGACAATAGCTTTAGATTGGCTTATTTCCCTTTTTTTAGCTTATTAAGCTTTTTATATTCCCACATTTCCACCAACAGTACTAACTCCTTAGTTAGTACTGCTGTGGATTTTAAGCCATCTCTTGGGCTTATTGAGCTTATTTCA
Organism: Tanacetum coccineum; assembly: GCA_026074375.1. NCBI lineage: Eukaryota > Viridiplantae > Streptophyta > Magnoliopsida > Asterales > Asteraceae > Tanacetum > Tanacetum coccineum. The sequence continues at coordinate 41,294 of BQNB010041294.1, forward strand.
TAAGCTCATTTGTGGTCCTTACAGCTTATTTGGTTTGAGCAATAAGCTGTGTTTGCTAAAGTTTCTTTTTCCTTGGCTTAATTTGTGTAAAAAGCCCAAGTCTTAAGCATTTTAGCCTCTTAAGCCACTTTTAAGTTCCTTCGGTCAGTTACGCTTGTCCCCAGCTTATTTAGCCTTAAACTTTTAGTCTTTTTAGCTTATTTAGATTAGGTTTAGTATACATTTTAATCTCCACATAGCTTCTTCTGTTTCTCAGTTTCATCAAGTAATAAGCTAGGAATAAGCAATTTTCTAGAAAAAACCTTAAAACCTAAGTTTATGTGACAGAATCTTAAGGGCTTATTTTCTAGCTTATTTAGTTGTTGAAAGTAGAAAGTCCTTTTGTTAAAGTTGTAGAGATTAAGCTAGTTAATAAGTTTGTAGTTTTAAGTTTTTGCTAAATCTTAATTTTTCAATAAGCCAAAAATAAGCTAGGTCGTAGGGTCTGTTTGGTATATCTTTGATAGTTTAGGGGTAATCATTTACACTGGAGTGTAAATTTTAGATACTTTACCCGCCTACCCTTTAGTTTCTTTTCTTACATTATCTACCCTAGAGTTTTCAAAAAAATAAAAAAGGGGGAAAGACACTTGGCCCGGGTGAGCAAGACTCGAACCCGGGACCAAGCGATACAATCCCCCCTTTAACACCACTCTTACCACTGCGCCCTTGGGTCTTTTTCGTTAAAGACTCAAGGGCTTAGTTATTTAAAGGGGTTTTGAGCTTTTAAGCTTATAAGCTGAATAAGCTTATTTTCGGGCTTATTTCTGTAGCTTATTTTTGTTTCTTATTTTTCGTAGGACCATTAGAGTGTCTAGTATTTTTTGTAAATTTTTCAGAATTTTTAGTAATCGTTTAATATTTTTTATAATTTAATTTAGTTAAAAGTTTATTTAATTCATAAAAAATACAAAAATTATCAAAAAAATATTTTGCTTTTTTAGAAAATTTTCTTTTATCATCTAGTTTGTAGGAAAAATATAAAAATCTCTACTCAAAATCAATATCTCTAGACTGTATCGATTTTCCATTCAGCCTCAGTTGGGGATTTACGACCCCGGGAACATTCTATACTAGCTTCTCGTTTCATAGATCTTGTTGTTTAAAATTATATATATTTTATTTTGTATTTATAATTATATATATTTGGTGTAAAAACCAGCAATCTCTAAGCATACCATCAAAAATAATTATAGAAAAATTTATATTTGTTTAGATGTTAAGCAAATGACAGCCAGCCAGTGACAATGTTAGGGGGGAATTTTGATCCCAAGAGGTGCGTTTGAGCTAATACAATGATTCAATGTATGAAATAGAAACCTCCTATTGGGGTGAAAAACAAGCTTTGTTAATTGTAGATAGTTAAATCCCCCTCATAACACATGGAGCTGATTTAGCATAAATATATCATGATTAGGTAGAGACTTCTATCCCATCAGCATTATAAAAAGTAGGTCATTCTTATTGATTTGCTTCAGAGATGACACAGGGGGGCTTGCAAGCTACTTTGGTAGTAATGTAACCTTTCATTGTTGATTATTTGGAATTTAGCAGACATCCAAAACTTGTTCAACAAATGTAGTAGAGCTACTGGACTTACAGTAGTGAGCTGATGAACGAAGCTTCGGCGCAAGAAACAACAATAAACCTCATTAAACTCTGCATTCCCCTCTCAGTCTCTCTAAATAAGCGACCCTTATTTGTGCTTAGGGCTCGATTCAAGAAACAGTCATTGTGGTTGATTTTAGTGATCGTCGGTGAGGAGAGATAGTGCGTGTATGAAGAAAGTATTTGAGAGTCGATTAGTAAGTGAACTGTGCAATTTGAGATGGTTTTATATAGGTTTAGCAAACACTAAAACTCCAATGATAACCGTCTTCTATTTACACTTTAATTACCCTTGGCCGGTATTTTCTTTCATCTCTCTATAGCAGGGTACTATCTTTGCCCAACGGTACTAACTTTGCACTGTCGGTACTAACTTGTGCCAATCAAAAAATGAACAAGTTGGCAACAACAATACTTCAATACCGTCTTTATCTCTTCCCAATGACTCTTGGTACAACCACAATATAATACTTCTTGTAAATTCGTCACTGGATGGTTATTAAATAATGCTTCTTAACACTAACACATATCATACAAACTATACAACAAATCATATTGACCTCCCCTTAACTAATGCAGCTTATGGATTGATCATCCTAATAGTAACAACCAAGAACTGGAACCTACTTAACATCAAATACCTTGGTTTAGAATGATCATATCTACATTATCATCAGTGTGGATTTTAAGCACCTGTATAAGTTTCTTCTCATAAGCATCCCTTATGAAGTGATGCCTAATGGCAATATGCTTTGTTTTGGAGTGATATACTGGATTCTTTACAATGCATATAGTACTTTCATTATCAATGTAGATTTTTGTGTTCATGAAATTGAACCCATAGTCTAACATTTGATTTTGAATCCACAAAACTTGTCCACAACAATTTGCAGCAGCAACATATTCTGCCTCTGTAGTAGAAGTAGCCACAATGGTCTGCTTTTTGCATTGCCAAGAAATAAGTCTCCTGCCAAGAAATTGACAACCTCCTGTTGTGGATTTCCTGTCAAGATTTGCTCCAGCATAATCACTATCTGAGTAGGCTTCCAGGTCAAATGAGGACACTCTAGGATACCAAAGGCCCAGTTTGGGTTTGCCCTTTAGATACCTAAAGATTCTCTTAACAGCACTTAGATGGGAGGTCTTTGGAGTGACCTAAAACCTAGAACAAGCACAGACTGCAAACATAATATCAGGCCTAGAAGCAGTCAAGTACATTAAAGAACCAATCATGGATCTATAAAGATGTACATCTACATCACTAGCTTCCTCATCTTTGACTAAAGGCTTCTGGGTCTCAATTGGTGTACTAGCAGTCTTAACACTGACAAAATCAAACTTCTTCAGAATTTTTGCAACATACTTATCCTGACTGATAAAAATACCATCTTCTTTCTGTTTGACTTGTAATCCAAGAAAGAAGGTGAGCACTCCTATAGAACTCATCTGAAATCTACTCTTTATTAATGCCTCAAATTCATCACACCAAGATTTCTTTGTAGAACCAAATATGATATTATCCACATAAACTTGTACTAATATGATATCATGTTTGTCCTTCTTAATGAAAAGAGTCTTGTTAATAGTTCCTCTTCTGTACCCATTTTTCAACAAGAAAGTAGATAAAGTAGCATACCAGGCTCTGGGAGCTTGGTGTAACTGTTAGCCTCAAAATATTGAGTCGAACATGAAGTTCGTTCATTATGTATTTAAGTCTCGGTCAATTAATTAGTTAATGTTGTAAAAGAATATTATCGGGAATCGGGCTCGATAGTTAAACTAATATTGTATATGTTTCGGGTTTAATCCCAAGCAAAACCCAAGCCCGAGTCCTAGTTAAATATCTCACGCGTCACATTAAATGTGTAGGGGTATATATATAGATATTTTCTACTAAGAAAATATCTCTTCTCATTTTTCTAATAAATATCTTTTCTTTTTCTCTCATCTCTCTCTCTTCTTTCTCTCTCTAAACCATTATCTTTTTTCTAGTTTCTTGGTTCGATCCGTGGGGGTAAAATGAAGTGAAAGTGTAGATCGGGTTCCGACATTTGGTATCAGGAGCCATGGGTGAGTTTAGTGATTTGTTTGTGGTAATTTTTTTTAAGCTTATTATTCGGCTAATTTGTTTTTGTTTTCATTTCGTCATAATTTTTTTTCCTTGCAACAAAAGTTCACTTCTTTTTTCTTGATGTTCTATTATGCTCGTGGCTAGTTAACAGTTTTTTTTTACATTTTTTATTAGTTTATTTTGGTCCTTTATCTTCCAAAAGTCTCAAAATAGACAGATCTGCTGTTCATCTTTTTGACAGCTTATCTTCAAACTTTTATTAGCTTATTTTCAATTTTTTTGGCTTATTTCATTTTCTGGGTTCATCTTGTTCTTGGTTTCATATGGTCTGAAAAAGCAACAAGACACAGATCCACGATTATAGCAAGGACGGTTTGGTTTTTGGTGGTTTCTGTTAAGACGACAAAGACAAGGACGATAGTTCAAACTTGCGTGAACCGAACTAGTTATTCCTTCAGGAACCGAACGAGTTCAACTTGTGTGAACCGAACGAGTTTCATCTTTCAGGGACCGAACGAGTTTAAACTTGTGGGAACAAAATGAGTTTAAACTTGTGGGAACCGAACGAGTTCATTTTAAAGCACAACCGATCTAGTCACCTTACAACTCGAACCGAACGAGTTGATTCTTCATCCACCGAACGAGCCATTTTCTTGTTGTGAACCGATCTAGCAAATCTTTAATCCACAACCAAACAAGTCACTTGTCTAGCTAGGACCGAACGAGTAAATTTTTGAGTTGAGCCGATCGAGTAACTTTCATCAAGGATCGAACGAGTTAGAAACTTCTAGAAAACCAAACTCGAGTGGAAACGATTGAATCCGAATGAGTAACATCCAATGGATCAACCGAACCGGGTACCCTGCCATAGAGCCGAACGAATAACAAACCTTGTGGACATTCGAACGAAACTCGAAATCTCAAGGAACCAAATCGAGTATACTCTAGCTTCAATAGGAGCCGATCTAAAACATCCCTTCAGAACCGAACCAATTCAATCTAGAACAAAACTTACATATTTTAAGACAATTTCGGGTTTTCGGTTTCGAATGTCGTTCATCGACGGGACTTAAGACATACACCGTTGTGATCGTGTCGTCGTTTCGATCATCGTGGTATATTCACTTCTCACCGACGATAACCGAACGACTTTAAAAGATCAAATTTATAATCGTTCCATTTTTATAAACTTTCAAACGAAAAAAAAGGAGGGAAACTTTTGGTATTAATTAAACTTAATTCAAAAAGTGCACATGCAATCCTTCAAGTTCAAGTATAATTACACCATAAGTCCCTTGTTGCAATAACAACCTTTCTTGTTGAAAATAGATTGCACCGTTAGTCCTTAGTGCATCTAATTCAACCGTTAGTGCTCTAAAGTGAAACGTTCTTGCACCGATTGTCCTTATTTGAGTTTTAATCAATCGTTAATCACTTCAAGCTCAAAATTTGTGCACCGTTCATCGTTTTAGCTCAACAAATCGTTAACGAAAGTTCAAGTTCTTCAACGACAACAACGATTTCAACATCAATTCATTTTTGTTTTACGGTTTCTTCTTGATTTTGTAAAATCCCGCGAAAGATACGATTCTTTTCTCGGTTTTAATCAAAGATTTGTAAAATCCCGTGAACGTTAATTGATTTCAATCCACAACAACAATCACTTTACCTGCTTAAGATCCTACAAATCATTTTCACTTCACAATTCACGGTAAAATGGAAACGAAAGATACTTTATCTTCGTGTTCGTATTCAGATGAACAAGACATGCAACAAATGCTAAAACAAGCAAAGATCTTGAAAGGTAGTTGCCTAAACGGTCTTAGTGCACTTAAATCAAATTTCACACGGA
>BQNB010041295.1:0-46862 GCA_026074375.1 Tanacetum coccineum
ATATATATATAATATCTTACTATATATATAACTATACACATAATACCACCTTATGGTGTCAACATCAATTTGTGTGAGCGACATTACTAAATATGAGTGAGTTGTGATACGCTTATAACTACGTTGGCCACCGTACTTATATTCGCATCCTTTCCCAGTCGTACTCAATATTGAGTGATTCGTGCAGATCTATATATATATAATATATAGGCAAACAATCAACCAAATACCCTTAGCCAAGGATTGGTTAAGAATTCACAAAATAAAATATATATGTAACCGGAAGTTTGATTTCCCGGGTCGTTATGTCCCAACGAGGTGTGCAATTGAAAATCGAATGACGAATTGATAATCGATGTTTAAATATGACTAGATTATGATTGGTTTTCTATTACTACAAGTAAAAATGCAAAATCAAGCAAAAGTAAACCTAAAACGAAAGCAATTTAACTTAAACCCTAAAACGGTGACGTAAAAACGCGAGCTAAAAACCTAAATTATTCAATTTTAATCCTAAAATGATTTTTTAACTTTTAAATGGTCCTAAGTGACTAAAAAGGAAGTTTAAAAAAACTAGACTGAAAACGGAGTTGATTTGAGCTAAAAATGAGAAGAAACGAGAACGGGATTGAATCCCGTTCTTTAAAAATTGAATTTTTACAAAAATGACCCTACGAAAGCACTAATATTTTTCCTACAAACTATGTGATAAAATAAAATTTTTAAAAAAAGATTTATATTTTCCTGATTATTATTTTATTTTTTATGAATTTTTTAAGTTTTTAAACAAAATAAATTATAAAAAATACTAAACTATTTTATAAAAATCTGAAAAAAAAGGAAAATTAGCTAATTCTAATATGGTCCTAGGAAAAATAAGCCCAGCCCCACACCTTATCAAACAAGCTGTGAAATAAGCCAAAATAGGCTGTTGGGCTTATTGGGCTAATTGGCCCTTAAATAATAAACTAAACCAAACTCTACCGGATGAGCTATTGTAGCACAGCGGTAGAGTTGGTTATGAAAGGGTTGATGGTGTTGAGGTCGGGGGTTCGAGCCTTGTGCTCACCCCTGACTTCCACTTTCCCCTTTTATTTTTTTTTTGAAATTTTTTTTACAAACTTATAAAATACCTAAAAATAAGCAACTTTAAAACTTGGACTTATTTTTGAAAAGCAATATTAAGCCTAGAAATGAGCCATAAAGATGACAGATTTGGCTTATTTCACTCTAAGTCTAAAAGACTCAACTTTTTTGCATTTTAAGCACAAATAAACAAAGGAAACTACAGAATAAGCAATCACAGGGACTAGACTATCCCTAATAAGCAAAGGGAACAAAAATAAGCCAAGGAAATGAGCCAAATAAGGCTTAAAAAGCCAATAAGCACTTTGGCTTAAATTATGCAGGCCAAACAGCCTGAGGGCACACCTTTGGGCTTAAAAATAAGCCATAAGATAGAACCTTATGGCTTAAGGGCTTATATGCCCTTAAAGCTTATCCTATAAGCTACTTAAATCAGCAAAAAGATTTGAGTTTGAAACTCAAATAAGCCATGAAAATGGCTTATGAAAGGGGTTGTTCACAAGGAATGGCCATTTTTTGGTTTTTCTTAAAGAAAAAGGGACAAAGAGCAGCCCTATGACTAAGCTAGAAAAAAAGCTTGAAATTGAAAATTAAGCTAAAACAGATGGAGTCTAGCTTATAATGAGCTTGTGCTTAAAATTTCAAAAGCTAAAATTAAGTTTTACTAACTGAAAATTGAGAAGAAATAAGGCAGTTTCATATTAAAAAGACACTTAACCAGATTTGGAAGAATTTTGACAAATTCAAAAGAAAACTTAAAGATACTTGACTACTCTATTTAGACACTGAAAAAGATACAAAAGCATGACTCAAAAACATGTTTTAAAGTCTAAATCAAATGAGCTCTTACTAAACTGTTTTGAGTCCATAGATTTGAACATTATTTTAGAAAAACCTTAAAACAATCATTGAGAACTTAAAGCTTGGAAAAACTAGTTAAAAGCAACTTTGAGGCTATTCAATTTGACACTAAGTGAACATCAAAAAACAGACCCAAAAGCGAATTTAAACAAGCCTAACAAATTAACTCATTTAAATTACTGTTTACCACAGTATTAAGGGTGTTTCCTTTAAAAAAAACCTTAAAAACGAACTCTTTAAACTTATAAAACTTAAAACAACTGACTTTTATTACTTTAAAATGTAATGTAAGCTGGCCAAAATGACCAAGGTTTTATCACCAGAATGACCCATTTTGGGGCTTAACCCAAACACTCCCTTAAAACTGAAAAGGCTTTTTAAAGCTTAAAAAGGTAGTTTTCAGCTAAGAACCTTGAAGATAGATTAACAACTAGCATATTTAAGCAATAATAAGCAAATTTCTCATCAAAAAATAAAGTATTTAAAATAACAAAAGGCATTTTAGCTAAAAGGGACAGTTTTTTAAGAAAAACTTAAACAAGGTGCACATAACATAAAACAAAGACATTAGCATTAACATTAAGCATTAAACAAACATAAATAAGCATAACAAGCATAAATAAGCAAAAAAATAAGCAAATGAACAGTACTTAAGCAAAAATTAAAAAGTGAGAATCTTACAAAGGGTCCAAGCTTTTGGCTAGACAAATAAGCTTTCCAAAGCTTATGAACCAATCCTAAGTGCTTACCATAAGCTTTAAACCAAGGCCATCCTTAATTTGCCTTGCTCCAAGGTTCTTGAAGGCATTTATTTTTCCTCTTTATTGAAACATTTAAGTGGAGTAAAGAAAGCGTTTGTAAAAACTTAAATGAGTAAAACAGATTGTAAAGGCTTATGAGAGCTTATGGAAATGGCTTGAGAACAATAATTTAAATGCATAAAGCTTAAAAGACAGAATCTAAAATAACTTGAAAACTTAAATTTGCATTAATTGTAAAAATGAGTATAAAGCTGAAATTTAAAGACAATAATGTAAAAGACATAAAATTTAAAACATTTTAAAGTAAACTACTCCTAGATATCTTTTTCTTGTTCTCGAGTGCCTTCTTTCTTTTATAAGCTGAGCCTTCAAGCCTTTATGCTTGTTGTGTTTGTTTTGTGAGGTGAATCAATCATCAACATAGGCCCTTGAATCACTTTGTCTGCTTCTTGTGATTTCATACCATTCGATGGATTAACCTTGAAACTTGTGGGATTGCCAACTTGGAAAGGTAAGATATATCTAGGGTTTTAGTGGGGAGGGGAAGAGGCTATTACCCAATGGGTAATATCGGATTTGCAGGGTAAAAGTGGGGAAGAAAGCCTGTGACATATCTTTGGGTTTAATAGGCGGGCAAATATAGTTTGTGGAAACAAGGGTGAAGTTGGGACAGAGGCATGGTTAGGTCCCATAAAGGTATAATCCCATTTTGCAAGTTTGGTCCTTGTGTAATAATCTTTAGGAGCGAATTTGGCAAGTTCACCCTCCATCATATAAGATGGTATTTCAAAAATAAGTCCTGTGGTGTAAATAACTTTAGGACTTTGGCAAAAATTGGCCCTAAAATTTAATAAATCACCCAACTAATTTTGTCTCAAGTCTTAGAATCCGACTTTAAGGACATGGCAAATTCCAGTCCCTAAAGTTGTATTTGGCTTAGCCTTTACTTTACTATTTGACTTTGACTTAGTCGGGGATGACTTGGCTTTTGACTTGAACTTTGTCGGGGTTGACTTTGACTTCCCGTCATGACTCCATTAATGCACAAACTGTGTCGAGTCGATCTGTGTAATTTCTTTGAGCTACTTTTTCAATCCTTTTTGTACCCTTGGCCTCGAGTTTTTTTCGCGCCTCTTTCCATCCGTGCTTGGGTTTTAGTCCGGTTTGCGGCTTTGATTTTTGTATTTTAGTGCATATCCGATACCCGCATAAGTATAAAACACAAAAACACGCATATTTATGGCAAATTATGTGCGTTTTATGGTACGTTTAGGGTCCGCATTTAAATAGGTAAAAAGGTATGTAATTACATCACTAAACCAAAATTCTCATACTAAGGATACTTGCCTGTCCTCACGCAATGTTATGAAGTAAACACTTAAGAAAACCAACTGAATCTCATCCCCTCGACTAATAACCTCAAGAAGTACTAAAAGCGTTCGACAAGGGAAAACGAAGAATCATTAGCTTGACAGGAAATCCTGTTTTCATTCACATTTTTATATTATACACTAACTATCCCTAAAAAAAATTTTATTTTCCTTTTTCTTTTCTTAACTACCTGTTTGACTTCCTTTATTTATCAACACTGGGATCTTGAATGAGAACGCCATAGAATAAATCGACGGATTACTCTCCTAGACCGGATAATACATCGCCCCGATTTTTCCACTAGTCCCAAACTAAAACTCGTAAAAACGAAATCACGATTAAAGTATAAGTAAATATGCTAACACTTACTTATAACTATACTTGCAACTTTTTCGCTCCCAAACAATTATTCAATAGAGTTGAATGTGCTTAATTTTAATGTTAAAATTTCGATCGACATTTTTAGAAAGTATATAAATTTTATGTGCATAACATATTTATGAAGAAATCTCGGGAAAAGACTAGATCGACCCACCAACCACCCCCCCCCCCCCCCCCCCCCCCCCCCACAGCATATCTCGATAGATCCCAGCCGAGTCGGACTTAGGTTTATCAGGTTTGAGACCCCATAGGAGAATGTTCACGAATGTAATAGTCGGGATACCTCCACCCTTTTAGCCGAATTCTTAATTTACCGCTAATAACAATCACTACTCAACGCAACGCAAACATCAAAAAATTAATGATCTCATTGGTGCAATTATTCCTAGAAATAATCAACCAACGGCAACCAACAAACTTTTGAAGTCTTAAAGCAAGTTATTCTTAGTTCAAAATTATACTTGAGTTTAGAAAAAGAAATCTTAACCATTAAATTTTCCTATTATCATTTATTGAGCTATAATACTAAACTACGCATCATTTACATGACTACAACATCGGCCACGCCTCCGACAAGATGTAGTGACTTAGTCTGACGACGGCTTTTTATTGATAACACTTACGAATGCACTTTGGCATTTATTATCTCACTATGGGCTTTGTTTTAAAGACTGCAACATCTTTGTGAGCTGGCAAGATGCAGTAAACCTTTATCACCCATAGTTCTATCATCTTTCATTTTTTTTCATTTTTTTCCTTTTTTTTCTATATTTTTTTTTCGCAACATATTTTCCGTAATAGAGAAAATTTCGTTTTAGAAACTCAAGTATAAAGCTGAACTAAGATGAATATTTTTGTTTCCGAAAGAGCTTCTTTTTAGAAAACGTCGGTTTAAAGTTAAAGCAAAATTAAGCACAATATTATTAGTCCAGTTAAAGCTTCTTCGGGAGAAAAAGCTACAAGTTTCAACTTATAAGCTTTAAGATTTCCAAATAATCCTGTTTAGGTCTGGCGATCCAGCACTTGTAAATAACACTAATCAATTCTCGTTTTTTCGCAAATTTAAAATCCCTAATAAAAGGATCCGCGAATGCTTAGCCTAATAAACTTTCATTTATTAAATGGTTAAGGGACAAAGCTAGGGCTCAACACGCCCGATTGAGTCAAAATTTTATTCTCATTCTACCCTTTGGGTAAGTCAAAATTGTGACAAAACACTTATTTTATTTTTAAAAAATTTTAAAATTTTTTTCATTTTTTTTGGATAATTTAATTGCAAAAAAAAATTGGTGGTATAAACGGATTAACGTGACAACAACGGCTCAGGCAACAAATCAAATCGAAGATCCCCCCCATACAAGAACTAAACATGGCCTTGATGTTTTAAAAGGGTACCTACGTAAATCTAAGCCGTTTATTCTGATGGTGGCCAAAAGATAAAATGTTTAGTCGATTAGATTTGGATATCGGATTCCCTAAATGAAGCTGAGGATGTGAAACTCAGGAAGGACAAAACCGAAGTCTCACAATCCGGGGAATACCTGGACAATAAAACCACAAAACATACAAACACAATAATAGCGAGCCACATCACAACACAAAAACACTTATATAGCAAAAAGAAAGAAGATAGACTGGATATGCAGGGTTGCCACCCACGAAGGCACTTGTTTGTTAAACCGAGTCCAGAGCCACGACTCGAACCCCGAGAATTCCGATGGTCCAAATGGGATGCAGTGGAATGATAAATAATCACATCGGACTTTAGTCATTCATGCATTGGATAAACATTGAACTTGATAAAGTTCCACTCCGATAGATCATCCGTCATAAAAGAATGATAAAATTGAGAATGCCGGGATCAAAAATGGTATTTCATACCCGGTGGAGAGAAGATATGGAGGGACACAGCGGAATATGAGAGAAAACAAGAAAGATCCATACACTAAGCGAAGAGAGAAATTGTCATCCCTCTAAGAAAAGATCCACATATAGTCCGTAAGACACATTCTTAACGAATCCGAGTCAATAGAAGTACAAATCTCCCGGATCGGGCTCAATCTTAATTTGAAACATTTAGATCGGAAGAGACATGATGTGAGCGTAGTTTCATCGCCGAACCCTCATGAATATAAGGCCACTCCTATCGGCAGGAGGAAACTGATCATTCGAAAGATCAAATAAACGAGTTATATCGAGAAAAATCAACATGAGTAGTGGTACTGCCACTACTCTTTTCTTTAAAATGATTGTTATCAACATAGAAAGCTTTATATTCCGAAGAGATAACAGAATGAGTAGTGGGACTGCCACTAATAATCTCTACTATAATTAAAGCGGGAAAGTTTTAGATTCGGGAATAGAATTATCAAAGGTGTTAGTCTCCTCCAAGAAAAGATTAGAAAATGTGGAGGTAGACTTGGTTACAACATCGAAAGATGGAGTAGGATTATCTCTTAATGCATCGATCTTAGCAATAAGAAGATTGACATTCAACAATTTTTCACGAAGGATATCATCTTTGATTGTTAAAAGAATAACATCATTAATCCTTCCAACTTCCAGAACAACAATATCCACCACCTCTAAGCTAACGATCTTGACATCGGGAGGTGATGCATCGACATAATCGATATCCTCACCATAGGGAGAATCGTCATCACTTGAAGAATTATTATCGTTGGAATTGACAACCATACTCAGAATGTTCATGAGAGCCATAAAAGGGTGGTAATTTTCATAAAGAGGCACATCACATTTTTGTCTCGTAATACCTCTAGGACTCACTTTTGGATAGTGACAAGGTCCTCCAACTAGGACTTATATTACTCCACTGATTCCATTGCTGAATAGTGGTCAAGATGCTCGTCCCCATACTAAGAGAAGTTATCGGTTCCTCGAATTGTACAAATAGGGGAGAGTGCAATGGATCGTCTTCGTCATTATCAATAGCAAATGGAATCTTCCAATATCGATCTTTTACGCTTGCATCTTCCGCAATTCGCCATTTTCTCTTCCTTCTTTTTGTATCACTTACAACCAATCACGTTAAGGTTGTCATTTGTTCCAGAAGCATATTTGAGAATTAAGAAGAGTCATTTTGAAGAAATGAAGATTGGATGATAGACGGTATATTACGGGGGTTAAAATTGGTCAAAACTAAAGAATTAGGATCATAGCAGAATGTTTGCTCATGATAATAGTCTTCATTCATCGGTAGACACTGAACATATCTGAGGTCCCCGCAATTTTCACAACAAATAACAACAAATCGCTTCGTTGTTGAAAACATGGGGTAATTTTGTGGGAGAACTCATCATAGTCTTGCGGTATTAACAATAGTACCATAACCGAGCACGTCCCAACTCGCAAAAAACTCATCACAAAGAATGGTTCATAGTGTGTGGGGTGGTTGCAAATTTTGAAAGTCATATGAAAAAACGGAGTTTTGAAAAATTACTTGGGTGTTCTAATTTCCAATCGAACAATAAAAACAAACTCCATTGTATTCATTAACAACCCATATTTTTGGCAAGTAACCAAGAAGATATTGGTTTTGCAAACTTTGCAAGTTTTGTAGGGCTCACCAAATGTTTGATTGTTGCATGGTTTCCGGATTTAGTGATAATCATAGAAATTTTCTAGCTAATAAGCCAATATGAGCACTTTCCCACAAGACTTACAAGTGCAATCGTCGACCAAAAGATTCCATCTAAATGAATCACCAGCACTCAAGTAGCAACAATGGTCAATTTGTGGAGGACTTTGTGAATTACCACCGGGGTCCAGTTTTACAACGAATGGCTCTTGATGAGCATTAACAACGTTGTATTAATACATCGTTTGACTCGGAAGTATCTTGAAGGAAAAGTCTCCTCAATGTCTTTCGTATTAGAGTCACCTTGTCGCCAATATAGACCAAGCACTGGGCTACCACCATCGAGGCAAATTTTTTCAAATTTAAGGGTTCGCAGAGACGATACGGGTTTTGGAGAACAAGAATCTTGTACATCAAGACTCCTTTCGAACAACCAACAGTTTGAAGTGATACAAAGCTCCACAAGAGAGGCATTCTTTTAATGCGTAAGCTACACGGATTCAACGATAATCGAATGACGTCATAAGAATTAAACGTTAAGAGAGATATAAGAAAAGAATTACAGATCGAAAGAAAAAGAAGATGTATTTGGTTTTTCGAATTTAATTTAAACAACATATTTTACAAATGGACAGAAACTAGATAAGACAACTTAAACCAGATAATCAGCAAGCTTCACGGTAGCTCTTTGAAAGAAAAACTCACAAAGGAGCAGAGGAGAGGGATTAGCGCGAAGCTGTTACCCTTTTCGGTCGTAGTTCCGAGTGGAAACACCCTCCTATACCCCTTTTATAGTTTGTTTAACTTTCAAATGTGAGCCGTACCTCGCAAGTGACACAAAAGGCAAGTTTTTGAATATTTGGTTAGAGAATTTATGATAATACTTTAGTAAAAGTATTATATAATTGATGAATTTTATTCTCAGATTTAAGACAGTGTTTTTTTATATTTTTGTATTTTTTCTTGTTTTAATAATATATAATATACCAAGAAAATGGAAAATATATTTTTTATTTTTTTTATAACTTTATGAAAATAAAAGAAATATTCACAAATTCAAACACAAATTTGTCAAACTTAACAAAAAAACGTTCACATCCTCCCCGCAACGGCGGCCAAAAATTGATTCTATGAATAGTATTAATAAATAAAAACATAAGCCCCCAAACAATCAAACCAAATACCTTTCAGCCAAGAATGGTTAAGAATTCACAAAATAAAATATATGTAACCAGTAAGTTGATTTCCAGGGTTCGTTATGTCCAACGAGGTGTAGCAATTGAAAAGTCGAATGACGAATAGATAATCGAATGTTTGACTTGAAATGAGGATATGATATGGTTTTTCTATTACTACAATTAAAAATGCAAAAACGATTAGAAGAAAAACCAAAAAAGCCAAAGCTAGAATATTTTAAAAATCTAAAACGTAGACGAAAACATAAAAACGCGAGTTCAAAAACCTAATTATTCAATTATCCTAAAAGAATGTTTTCACCTTTAATGGGTCCTAAGAGACTAAAAACAAGTTTAAAAAAAAACTAGATCAAAAACGGAGTGATTTAAGACAAAAACGAGTCCAAAACCAGAATGAGAACGAAATCTCGTTTCTTTTAAAAAGTGAAAGTATTGAAAAAAAAACCTACAAATGCGAATTTAATTTTCCTAGATCCAATTAATAAAAGAATTTATTTTTTTAATATTTAATTTTCTGGACTTTACTTTATTTTATTAATGAATTATTTAAGTTTTAAATAAAAATAAATTATCAAAAAATACTAAATTTTATAAAAATTCTGAGAAAATTCAGAAATTAAATTACACTACAAAGAAACTAAGAAAAATCAGGTGTGGAAAAGCGCTTATAAATAAGGTTGTTCTATAAACCCAAATAACGGCTGATGGCTTTATTGGGCTAAAAAGCCATAAATACGACAAGCACCCAAAGTCTTACAGAAAAGGACCCAACGGCACAATGGTTTAAAGTTGAACGGCAAGTTATTGTTGAGTGTCTCGAGTTCGAGTCTCCCTCTACTGCCAAATGCCTGGCATTTTTATTTTTTTCAAAATTTTCTTTTGAGATTGTTTTAATAAGCCAAAATAAGTACCTTAAAAAAGGCAACATTTTTTATTTAAACAGAATAAACACAAAATATAAGCAAACAGAGTTGGCAAAATGCTAAATTACCACTAAGGCTAAATACAAACACACCTGTATGCATTTTTAAAGCCAAAAAGAGCAACTAAAATGAGAAATACTAGAGAAATAAAACTAACCTGGCCTAATAAGCACCTATAAGCTTAAATTTATGCAAACACAAAACAGGCAGAAAAGCTCAAATGAGACAGATAAGCCAAAAGGGCTAAACACTTAGATTTTTAACTAAACACTCAAATAAGCTAGCATAAGCATTAAACAAAGCACAAATAGGTAAAATAAGCTCAACCTAACCCAATAAGCTAATCTAAACTTAAATAAGCTAAATTGACAGAGAAATAGGCTGAAATAAGCAAATAAGCCTAAAGGGTTAGGCTACAGGCCAAACAGGCCCTTTGGGGCACTTTTAGGGCTTATTTTTAAGCCCTTAGAGTGAGTATCCCAATGGCTGAGCTTCTAGGGGCTTAAAGCACAGCCTATAAGCTATCTAAAAATGGAAATTGCAAAGACTTTGATAAGCAAATGGACAGCTAACAAGGGCTGTCAAAAAGGGCTTTTGCACCAGGGCACCCATTGTTGGCAGACCCAAAGGGCTGATTGCAGCCCTTGGTTTAAGCTAGCATATAAGCTTGCAAATGAAAGATAAGCTAAAATAGACAGAGACAAGCACCTAATGAGCTTGTGCTCAAAAATTCATAAGCTAAAATCATAGTTAAAGGATTGTACATGGAAAATTAAAAAGGCAAAATTTTATTTATCTATGAAAGACTTACTAAGAGTTGACAGATTTTGGCCTAGACTTAACAAACAACAAAGGGACTTTGGCTATTCTAATTTGACACTAAGTTGAACTCAAAAACAGACCCAAAAGCGAATTTAAACAAGCCTAACAAATTAAGCCCCTTTGAATTAACTGTGTTACCACAGTTTCAAAGGGTGTTTCCATAAAAACCTAACCAAACATTAAACTTATAAAACTTAAAATCAACTGACTTTTTATACTTAAAAATAGGTAAATGTTAAGCGGGCCAAAATGAACCCAAAGGGTTTTATCTCCCAGAATGACCCAATTGGGGCTTAACCCAAACACTCCTTAAAACTGAAAGGGCTTTTTAAAGCTAAAAAGGTAGTTTTTTCAGCTCAGAACCTTTGAAGATAGATAACAACTAGCATATTAAGCATATAAAAAGCAATTTCTCAAACAAAAATAAGTATTTAAAATAATCAAATAAGCAAAAGGCATTTTAGCTAAAAATGGACAGTTTTTAAAGAAAAACTTAAAACAAAGGGCAAATAAGCTAAAACAAAGACATTAAGAATAAACAAACATAAATTAAGCATAAACAAGCATAATAAAGCAGTAAAAATAAGGAAATGAACAGTACTTAATCAAAAAATTGGCAAAGATAGAATCTACAAATTGGTTCCAATGCTTTAGGCTATACCAAATAAGCTTTCCCAAAAGCTTTTAAACCAATCCTAAGTGCTTACGACCATTAGCATTAAACAAGCTACCTTAATTTTGCATTGCATCACAAAATGTTCTTGACGCATTTTCCCCCTTTTATAGAAACATTTAAGTGGAAAAAGCTTTGTAAAAACTTAAATGATAAAACAATTGCAAAGGCTTATGAGAGCATTATGGAAATAGCTTAAACAATAATGTTAAATGCATAAAGCTTAAAAGACAGAATCTAAAATAACTTGAAAAACTAATTTGTCATCATGTAATAATGAGTATAAACTGAAATTTAAAGACAATACTTAAAAGACATAAAAATTAAAACATTTTAAAGTAAACTACTCTCCTAGATATCTTTTGTTCTGTTCTCTGCCTTCTTTTCTTTTATAAGCCGAGCCTTCAAGCCTTTGTGCTTGTTGTGTTTGTTTTGTGAGGTAAATCAATCATCAATCTTAGCCCTTGAATCACTTTGTGCTTCTTTGATTTCATACCATTCGTTGGATTAACCTTGAAACTTGTGGGATTGCCAACTTGGAAAGGTAAGATATATCTAGGGTTTTAGTGGGGAGGGGAAGAGGCTATTACCCAATGGGTAATATGGGATTTGCAGGGTAAAAGTAGGGAAGAAAGCCCGTGACATATCTTTGGGTTTATTGGCGGGAAATTTAGTTTGTGGGTAACAGGGGTAAAGTTTGGGGAAGAGGCAGGTTTAGGTCCCTTAAAGGTATAATCCCTTTTGCAAGTTTGGTCCTTGTGTATTAATCTTTGGCGAATTTGGCAGAGTCAGTCCCTCCATCATATAAGTGGTATTTCAAAATAAGTCCTTGTGGTGTATAACTTTTAGGGAATTGGCAGATTTGGCCCCTAAAATTATAAATACCACTTTTGTGTTCAAGTCTTTGAAATCCAACTTTAAGGACTTGGCAAATTCAGTCCCTAAAGTTGTATTTTGGCTTTGCTTTTACTTTTCTTTTGACTTTGACTTTGTCGGGGTTGACTTGGGCTTTGACTTGACTTTGTCGGTAGACTTGAACTTACGTCTGACTCCATTAAAAGCACCAGAACTTGTCGAGTCGATCCGGTAATTTCCGTTTGAGCTCCATTTTCAATCCTTTTGTACCCTTGGCCTAAGTTTTTCGCGCTCTTTCCAAATCCGTGCTCGGTTTTGTCCGGTTTGGCTTTGATTTTTGTCTTTTAGTAAATATCTGGTACCTGCATAGTACAAACACAAAAACCATCATATTTATGGCAATTTATGTGCGTTTTTTGGTCGTTAGGGTCCGATTTTTTAAAGGTAAAAGCTATGTGTAATGACACACATACCAAAATCCCCCATACTAAGATATTGTCGTGTCCTCACGCAATGTTATGAAGTAAAAACTTAAGAAAACCACGAATCTCAATCCCTCTCGACTAATAACCTTGAAAAGTAGCTAAGCGTTCGTCAAGGAGAACTAAAGAATCATTAGCTTCGACAAGTCTCGTTTTCACCATTTTTTATATTTACACTAACTATCCCTAAATATTTTTTTTTTGATTTTTCTTTTTCTTTTTTTAACTACCTGTTTGACTTCCTTTATTTTATCAACACTGGGATCATAGAATGAGAAGCGCCCATAGAATAATCTACGGATATCCTGACGGATAAATTCATCGTCCCGTTTTTTTTCACAGTCCCAAAACTAAGCGTAAAAAAACGAAATCACACTGTTAAGTACAGTAAAGATGCTAACACTACTTATAACTATGACTTGTCAACTTTTCGGCTCCCAACAATTATTCAATTAGAGTGAATGTGCTTAATTTTAAGTTAAATTTAGATCGACAATTTTAAAAGTTAGTATAATTTATGTCATAACATATTTCTTTGAAGAAAACTGGGGAAAAGACCTATATCACCCAACCAACCAGCCTTATGCTCGATAGATCCCAGCCAGAGTCGGCTTAGATTAATCATGTGAGACCCCACAGAAGGAATGTTCGCATGTAATAGCAGGGATACACCACCCTTTTTAGGCCGAATTCCTTAAGTTTACGCTAAATAAACAATAACTCTCTCAAAGCACGCAAACATCCAAAAATTTAATGATCTCGTTGGTGCAATTATTCCTAGAAATAATCAACCAACGGCAACCAACAAACTTTTGAAGTCTTACAGCAAGTTATTCTTAGTTCAAAATTATATTTCAGTTTAGAAAAAGAAATCTTAACCATTAAATTTTCCTTATTAGTCATTTTTTGTTATATACTATACTACCGTCATCATTTACATGACTACAACAACGGTCCACGGATAAAGCCCTCCGACAAGATGTACGTGACTTTGTAGTCGACGATTGGCTTTATTTGATAACACTTACGAATGCACTTTGGTATTTATTATCTCATTATGGGCTTTATTTTGAAGACTGCAACATCGGTTGTGAGCCGGCAAGATGCTGTAAACCTTTATCAGCCCACAGTTTATATTTTTCAAAATTTATTTTTTTTATTTTATTATTTTTTTTGCAACATATTTTCCGTAATAGAGAAAATTTCGTTTTAGAAACTCAAGTATAAAGTTGAACTAAGATGAATATTTTCGTTTCCGAAAGAGCTTCTTTTTAGAAAATGTCGGTTTAAAGTTAAAGCAAAGTTAAGCACGTTTTATTAGTCAGGTTAAGAGCTTCGGGGAGAAAAAAGCGACAAGTTTCACTTATAAGCTTTTAAGATTTCCAAATATTCCTTGTTAAGCATCCTACTTGTAAATAACACTATCATTTTTCGTTCTTCGCGAATTTTAAAGTCCGCGAACGCTTAGTCTAAAAGTTAAGGAACAAGCTAAGAGCTCAACATGCTCGACCAAGTCAAAATTTATTCTCATTCTACCCATTAGGAAAGTCAAAACTGTGACAAAACACTTATTTTATTTTTGAAAATTTTTAAATTTTTTCAGTTTTTTTGAAATTTTGGTGGTAAAACGGGATTACGTGATAACAACGGCTGCAGGCAAAATCAAATCAAAGATTCCCCCCCATACTAGAACTAAACATCGTCCTCGATGTTTTAAAGGGGTACCTACGTAAATCTAAGGCCGTTTATTAAGTGTGCCAAAAGATAAAACGTTAGTCGATTAGATTTGGATATTGGATTCCCAATATGAAGCTGAGGATGTGAAACTCTTGTGGATGAAGGGAAAAACCGCGAGCACGAGAGTCTTTACAATCCGGGAAATCCTGGACATACAACACAAACACGAAACAAGGGTAATGGAAGAGGCGAGCCTCCTCACACAAACACTTATTCATTATAAGCATGGGTTGCCACCCACGAAGCGACTTGTTTTTGTTAACCAAGTCACAAGCTTGGCTCGATCCCCGCATTCATTGGTCCATGGGGAAAGTCTGGAGATCTGGGACTACCAATTGTGGTACGTCTCCTCCAAAGTAGTGCTTCAAACGATGACCATTCACTTTGAAGTTTGGCCTGGAGTTTTGGGATAACTTGACAGTGCCATATGGAAAGACTTGGGTAACAGTGAATGGTCCACTCCAGCGGGTCTTAAGCTTGCCCGAGAAAATCTTTAATCTAGAGTTAAAGAGGAGGACTCGATCACCGACGTTGAAAATGCGGTTTTTGATCTTGGAGTCATGGATTCTCTTTGTTTTCTCTTTATAGATCAAAGAGTTTTCATAGGCATGATCACGAAGTTCATTTAGTTTAATGAGTTGAACCTTACGGTGATCGCCCGCGGTCACCAAGTCAAAGTTTGCATGCTTTAAGGCCTAGTAGGCTTTGTTTGTGCTCGAGCTCAATCGATAGATGACATGCCTTTCCGTACACTAGCTTGTATGGAGTACACCCGATGGGTGTTTTGTAAGCTGTGCGGAAGGCCCAAAGTGCGTCATCTAATTTGTCCGACCAAGAGGCACGGTTTTCGCCTATGGTCCTTTTAAGAATTCTTTTCAAGCCACGATTGGATACCTCAACTTGCCCACTGGTTTGTGGGTGATACGCGGTGGAGAGACGATGACTGACTCTGTATTTAAGCATGACCTTTGCAAACTGGTCATTGCAAAAATAGGTTCCGCGATCACTTATGATTGCACGAGGGGCACTGAATCTGGCAAATAGAGATTTAAGAAATTTGCAAACAACTCGGGCGTCAATGGTGGGGAGCGCTTTCGCTTCAACCCATTTCGACAAGTAATCGATGGCCACAAGTATATATTTGTTCCCTCTTGAAGACGAGAACGACCCCATGAAGTCAATGCCCCAAACGTCAAAGATTTCACAAACTTGGATGGAATTTTGAGGCATCTCATCACGTTGTGAAATTTTTCCTTGACGCTGGCACGAGTTGCAGTTTTAAACAAACTCGTGGGCATCGTTGTAAATCGTGGGCCAGAAGAAACCGACATCAAATACCTTTTTGGCGGTGAGATTTGCACCATGATGTCCCCCCATGGGTCCATTGTGGCAAGCTTCGAGGATGTCGAGAGCTTCCTTGCCGTGCACACACCGCCGGATCACTTGATCCGCATATATTTTAAACAAGAAGGGGTCGTCCCTAAAGTAATGTTTAACATCTTTGAAAAACTTGTTTTTCTACTGGGACGACATCCCCTTAATCACGAAATTCCTCGCATGGTAGTTTGCAAAATCGGCAAACCATGGGGCACTATCATCTCCACGAAAGGTAACCATCCCAAGTGTCTCAAAAGGAAATGTTTTTGTAATTTCCTTTTTCTAGAGCTCACTTTGATGGGGATTTTCAAGTATAGACAGGTGGTCGGCGGCAAGATTTTCTGCTCCTTTTTTATCACGGATGACAACTTCAAATTCTTGGAGCAGCAGAATCCACCGGAGCAATCTTGGCTTAGCATCCTGCTTAGCGAGCAGATACTTGAGAGCCGAATGGTCCGTATACACTATGCTTTTAGACAAGACAAGATATGGCCGGAATTTCTCGAAAGCATACACTACGGCAAGTAATTCTTTTTCTGTTGTAGTGTAATGTGCTTGAGCCTCGGTCATGGTTTTGCTTTCATAGTGTATCTCGGCTGGAAATGTTTGGTCTTATGTTGCCCTAGGACTGCCCCAACAGCAAAATCACTTGCATCGCACATGATTTCAAAGGGCCCAAGTCCCAATCGGGGGCAACTAAAATTAGAGCCTAGGTTAACTTCATCTTAAGGGTCTCAAATGCTTCGATGCATTCTTTCGAGAAGATAAACAGAGTTTCTTTTTCAAGGAGGTGGGTTATAGGTCGGGGGATTTTGGAAAATCCTGAATAAATCGTCGGTAGAAACCGGCATGACCGAGAAAACTTCGAATACCCTTCACGGTAGTGGGATGAGGCAATTTTGCAATGACATCAACTTTCGTCTTATCAACCTCAATCCCGGTCTTAGAAATTTTATGGCCAAGGACTATGCCTTCCTTAACCATAAAGTGGCACTTTTCCCAATTTAGCACAAAATTGGTGTCTTCACACCTTTGGAGCATTTTGTCTAAATGGGAAAGGCAAGAGGAGAAAGAGTCACCGAAAATTGAGAAATCATCCATGAAGACTTCCATGGTTTTCTCAATCATATCGTGAAAGATTGCAACCATACACCTTTGGAACGTGCCCGGTGCATTGCATAAACCAAAAGGCATGCGACGATAGGCAAATGTCCCGTAAGGGCAGGTGAAGGTAGTCTTTTCTTGATCAAGTGGGTCAATCGGGATCTAAAAATAGCCGGAGAATCCATCCAAAAAGCAATAGTACTCATTCCCGGCTAATCTTCCAAGCATCTGATCATAAACGGCAACGGGAAATGGTCTTTACGAGTTGCATCATTGAGTTTTTGGTAGTCGATGCAAACTCGCCATCCCGTAACCAACCTAGTGGGTATTAACTCATTTTCTTCATTTTTTACCACGGTTATGCCTCCCTTCTTAGGGACACAATGAACCGGGCTTACCCAGGGACTGTCAGAGATAGGGTAAATTAACCCGGCATCAAGAAGTTTGATAACTTCTTGCTTAATAACCTCATGGATTTTGGGGTTAACCCTTCTCTGATGTTGAACTACGGGTTTGGCATTTTCCTCCATCAAAATCTTATGGGTGCAAAACTGTGGATCTATCCCCTTAATATCAGAAATCTTCCAAGCTATGGCATGTTTGTGTGACTTAAGAACCTTGATCAGGGCGGTTTTATCCTCATCTTTCAAGTTTTTAGCGATTATGACGGGTAATTTGTCATCACCCTCCAAAAATGCATACTCAAGATGGGATGGTAAGTCTTTGAGTTCTAGGTCAGGAGGATCTTCACATGAAGATTTAATCTTTTCAGGCACATTAATTTCACAAACTGGTGACGGAGGGAGATTTGGGTCACTATTGATCACACTTAATAATTCCTCAAGGTAAATAGTATCTCCCTCAGAATCATAGATGCCGTCAACACCCGGTGGTATTGAATCATCGTGTTCAAGAAATGCATCGATCTCTTCCATTAGAAAATCACTTCCTCCGAAGGGAGTGAAAGATGGAGAGCGAGAATCGATCATAAGGTCCGAAGGGGAAGTGGGATTGCCACTTTCAGAAATTTCAAGTACTTCTTGAACATATTCTTCACAAGCAATGTCAATAACATCGACTCGGTTAACCGATTCAATGATATTGTAGGAGAAAGTTTTAGTATCACCAACTTTGAAGGTCACGGATTGGTCATCATGTCTAAGGGTCATTTGTTCACCGTGAACATCTATCAAGGCACGTGCCGTTCTCAAGAAAGGTCTCCCTAGAATTAGGGGAACCCGAGGATCGACGAAGTAAGACTACAAAATCGGCCGGAAAGAAGAACGTTCCAACTTTCACGAAAACATCCTCGGCGATGCCGGTTGGAGTAGAAATCGTTCGGTCGACAAGTTCAAGTATCATTCGAGTTTTGGTCAAATCTGGGAGATTTAGCTCTTTCCAAATGGAGATAGGTATTAGGTTGATGCTTGCACCGAGATCGGCCAAGGCTAAGCATTCATTCAACTCCGGAAAATCACAATGGTATAAGAAATCTACCGGGGTCTCCAAGTTTTTCGGGAAACTTTTTGAGGATAACCGCCGAGCAATTCTCATTCACCGGTGTCTTGGTCAACTCAAGCATCTTATCTTTGTTATTAAGGAGCTTTCTAAACATTGGTGCAAATTTGGGCATGTGTATGAGAGCGTCCGCGAAACTTAGCTCGAAATGGAGATTCCAAAAAATATCCATAAATTTTGAAGCTAGAAGATCGTCTTTTTCACGGAGCTTTTCTTTGTTGGCCCTTGAAGGATAAGGTAATGTTGGTTTAGTCTTTGAAGCAACACCGGGCTCACCAATTTGGTCATTAGTTTGGACCGCCGGAGGTTGGATGTTTTCGGTGCTTGGTTGCACCGAATCCTTTGTCACCTCGGGTTCGTTTTCCATCTCCTTAGGAAGAGAAGAAATCAGAGGTAGAATTTGAGGTCCATTATAGGAAACACCACTTCGGGTGGTGATTGCTTTCGCATCACCTTTCGGGTTAGCAACGGTGTTGCTAGGAAGAGAACCCGAGCCTGAAGTAGAAGCGGTATTGTTATTCATGAATTTGGTGAGCAGGTCCATTATATTGGTCATTTGGTTTTGCATGTTTTGCATCACTTCATCATTAGCTTTTACGTAGCTTTCAAAATCAGCCTTTGACACACCTTGTGTCTGATGGGCTGGAGTGGTAAGACGGAGCTTGGTAAACTAGTGGTTGATTAACCGGGGGTCAAAAAATTGGGCCATGGTTGTAATTATTCCCCTGATTTTGGTTGTAATGATTCTGATTATTTCCTTGGTTTTGTTGAACGGGAGGAAAACCGAGAGGTCGAACTTGATTCGCAACCATCGGAGGTCGGTAACCGGTATTTCCTTGGTTGTAGTTAACTGCGGCGGCTTGTGACATGTACTCTTGAATATTGTCACGATAAACGTTGCCATCGGTGGCGGGACAATTTCGGTGAGAATGAGCACCACCGCAAGTTACACAACTTTCCTCGACCGCTTTTATGGTAGCGGGAGCTTGGGATTGGTTTTTCTTATCAAGAAGCAATGCTTTCACCATGTTTTTAAGTTCAACAACATCGGGTGAAATACCGGGGGTAGAAGAGCTCGTACTCACTTTGGCAACAATGGCCTTGCTTCGTGATTGACGAACTTTGGACTTGCTCTCGATGATTTTTAGGCATTCTCGAGGCATTTTATCCAGAAAGTTACCACCCGCGGCGGAGTTCAATGAATCTTGATCATTCGAGTTCAAGGCATTATAGAATGTATCGAGTTGATGCAATTCCAAAAACCCATGATGCGGGCATGCCCGAAGAAGATCATTGAATCGGTCCCATGCTTCATAAAACGATTCGTCAAATCTTTGTTGAAACCTTGTGATTTCATTACGAAGATTTGTCGTCTTGGAGGGAGGGAAAAATTGGTTGATGAATTTCGAAACAAGATCATCCCAAGTTAAAATCGATCGAGGGGGTTCTTTTTCAAGCCAAATCTGGGCTGCTCCCTCGAGGGAAAATGGGAAAAGCATAAGCTTAACCGACGTACTCGGGACGTTTGGGAACTTCATCGTGGAAGTGATCTTGTTGAAATACCGAATGTGAGCATGCGGGTCCTCCTTGTCATGTCCAAAAAATTGTTTATTTTGAACAAGAGTAAGCAAACTATGCTTGAGCTCAAAGTTGTCCGCGGTGATTGCGGGAACAACGATTGCATCCTCGTAACCCTCGGTGGGTGCTTGGAGCAATTCCGGCCATATCTTGTCTTGTCCAAAAGCATAGTGTATACGGACCATTTGGCTCTCAAGTATCTGCTCGCTAAGCAGGATGCTAAGCCAAGATTGCTCCGGTGGATTTTGCTGCTCCAAGAATTTGATGTTGTTATCCGTGATAAAAAAGGAGCAGAAAATCTCGCCGCCGACCACCTTTCTAGACTTGAAAATCCCCATCAATGTGAGCTCGAGAAAAAGGAAATTACGGAAACATTTCCTCTCAAGACACTTGGGATGGTTACCTTTCGTGGTGATGATAATGCCCCATGGTTTGCCGATTTTGCAAACTACCATGCGGGGAGTTTTGTGATCAAGGGGATGTCGTCCCAGCAGAAAAACAAGTTTTTCAAAGACGTCAAACACTACTTTTGGGACGACCCCTTCTTGTTCAAAATATGTGCGGATCAAGTGATCCGGCGGTGTGTGCACGGCAAGGAAGCTCTCGACATCCTCGAAGCTTGCCACAATGGACCCACGGGGGGACATCATGGTGCAAATCTCACCGCCAAAAAGGTCTTTGATGCCGGTTTCTTCTGGCCCACGATTTACAAAGATGCCCACGAGTTGGTTAAAAACTGCGACTCGTGCCAGCGTCAAGGAAAAATTTCACAACGTGATGAGATGCCTCAAAATTCCATCCAAGTTTGTGAAATCTTTGACGTTTGGGGCATTGACTTCATGGGGCCGTTCCCGTCTTCAAGAGGGAACAAATATATACTCGTGGCCGTCGATTACTTGTCAAAATGGGTTGAAGCGAAAGCGCTCCCCACCAATGACGCCCGAGTTGTTTGCAAATTTCTCAAATCTCTCTTCGCCAGATTCGGTGCTCCTCGTGCAATCATAAGTGATCGCGGAACCCATTTTTGCAATGACCAGTTTGCAAAGGTCATGCTTAAATACGGAGTCACTCATCGTCTCTCCACCGCGTATCACCCACAAACAAGTGGGCAAGTTGAGGTATCCAATCGTGGCTTGAAAAGAATTCTTGAAAGGACCATAGGCGAAAACCGTGCCTCTTGGTCGGATAAACTAGATGACGCACTTTGGGCCTTCCGCACAGCTTACAAAACACCCATCGGGTGTACTCCATACAAGCTAGTGTACGGAAAGGCATGTCATCTACCGATTGAGCTCGAGCACAAAGCCTATTGGGCTTTAAAGCATGCAAACTTTGACCTAGTGACCGCGGGCGATCACCGGAAGGTTCAACTCAATGAGCTAAATGAACTTCGTGATCATGCCTATGAAAACTCTTTGATCTATAAAGAGAAAACAAAGAGAATCCATGACTCCAAGATCAAAAACCGCGTTTTCAACGTCGGTGATCGAGTCCTCCTCTTTAACTCTAGATTGAAGATTTTCTCGGGCAAGCTTAAGACCCGCTGGAGTGGACCATTCACTGTAACCCAAATTTTTCCATATGGTACTGTTGAGTTATCCCAAAACTCCGGGCCAAATTTAGTGGCTTAAGTGAGTTGTCTTAGGAAAACCTTATGCACAAACATCTAAACTCACTTATGATGAGTCCTTAGGACTAATTAGGTTTGCCCAGAAAGACTAGCACAGCGGTAGAGGTGTTGGTTATAAGAGGGTTGAGGGAGGTCGAGGTCGAGGGTTCGAGCTTTGGCTTACCCTTGACTTCCCTCCTTCCCCTTTTATTTATTTATTTTTTTTTCAAATTTTTTTTACAAACTTATAAAGCACATAAAAATAAGCATTTTTCTCAACTATGACTTTTTATGAAAAGCAAAAAATAAGCTGGAAACAGCTTAAACAAACAGACAGAAATGCTTAAATAAGCTTAATGCTTTTTTTTTTGGAATTTAAAAAGCTACAAAATGCAAACTAACTAAAATTAAGTGTACCGATAATACCTTATAGCAATTGCAGACCTAAAATAAGGAAAAATGAAAGGAAATAAGCAAGAAGAGCTAAAAGGTGCTGACATTAAAAAGCTTAAAATAAGACAAAGGCCAACTTTGGGCTTAAAATAAGCTACTATAAAGGGGAAACTTAGGCTTATGCTTACAGGCTTATAGGGGGCCTTAAGGGCTTTCTAAAAATGCAAAATTATTAGGGTTTAGCAGACAAATAAGTCAAGAAAAGAAGCTATTAAATTTGGCTTTTGCACCAGGGGAGGTTTTTGACCCAAACAGCCTAAATGACAATAAAAGGGCTTAAAAATAAGCACCTTAATGGATTCATGAGGATAAAAGGCTTATGTTTCTGAAAAGCTTAGCTAAAAATCTACAAAGATCACCACTTTAAAAGGATTTTGAAACAAAGTAAAGCTTTCAAAAGGGCTTATGAAAAGGACTTTGACACTCAGCAGCTGAGTGTTTGTTTTGTGAAAGGAGAAAAAATATACAAAAATGCAGGCTTTAAAACAGCTATCCAAAGAAAACTTCAAACTCAAAAAATGAGATTGGTACCTACTGAACTTATGGCTTGCATTTTAAAAACCTGATAGTAATTCTAATTATCTAATTTTTGGATTAATAAATGGAACTGTATGAACTAGAAGGCTGTATTGACAGAGCAATGCTAAACCAAAAACTACAATTGCAGGCATGTTTTATTAGAATCAATAACAAACTTGTCTACGAAACCCTTTTTGGAACAACCACATGATTTATTGTACCAAGCTCCACATGACGAACATTCTTTAATCGTGAAAACGGGATTCAAACAATAATCGAATGACGTCATAAGAATTAAACATAAAGATGGATAAGAAAAGAATTAAATGATACGAAGAAAAAGAAGATTATTTTTGGTTTTTCGAATTTTTTAAACAACATATTTTACAAACGGACAAAACGAGATAAGACAACTTAAACCTGATAATCAACAAGCTTCACGGTAGCTCTTCGAAAAAAAAACTCACCAAGGAGCGGGGGAGAGGGATAGCGCGAAGCTTATTTCTCCTTTCGGGTCGTAGTTCGTTGGAACAACCCTTCTTATACCCCTCTTATAGTTTGTTTAACTTTCAAAGGTGATCCGTACCTCGCAAGTGACAAAAGGCAAGTTTTTGAATCTTTGGTTCGAGAATTTATTTATGATAATACTTTAGTGAAAGTATTATATAATTGATGAATTTTAATTTTTGATTAAGACAATAATTTTATATTTTTGGTTTTTCTTGTTTTATAAATATATACTAAAAGAAATGAAAAATATTTTTGTATTTTTTATATTTTGATGAAAATAAAAGAAATATTCACAAATTCAAACACAATTTGTCAAACGTTACGATAATCGTTTCACAGCCTCCCCGACAGCGGCGCCAAAAATTGATTCGTTCAATAATATATATAAAATATAATAGCAAACAATCAACCAAATACCCTTAGCCAAGGATTGGTTAATAATTTACAAAATTAAATATATATGTAACCGGAAGTTTGATTTCCCGGGTCGTTATGTCCCAACGAGGTGTGCAATTGAAAATCGAATGACGAATTGATAATCGATGTTTGAATTGAATGAGGATATGTTTGGTTTTTCTATTACTACAATTAAAAATGTAAAAACAATTAAAGAAAACCTAAAAACAAAAGCTAGAATGATTTAAATCTAAAAACGTAAACGAAAACGTAAAAACGCTAGTTCTAAACACCTAAATTATTCAATTTTAAACCCTAAATGAATTTTTCACTTTCAATGTGTTCTAAGTGACTAAAAATGAAGTTTAAAAAAAACTAGATCGAAAACAGAGTTGATTAAGGCTAAAAACGAGTCAAAAACAAGAACGGGATCGAATCCCGTTCTTTAAAAAGTGAAAAGTTGCAAAAATGACCCTATGAAAACACTAGCATTTTTCCTAGAAACTATGCAATAAAATAAAATTTAAAAAAAAAATTATATTTTTCTGATTAATATTTTATTTTTTATGAATTTTTCAAGTTTTTAATCTAAATAAATTATAAAAAATACTAAACGATTTTATAAAAAATTGAAAAAATTGCAGAAATTAAAATAAGCTAAGACAATCCTAGGAAAAATAAAATGAAAATTCCAGCTTATCTCAATAAGCTGGAATAAGCCCGAAAAGGCTTATAAGCTTAAAGGCGAAAAAGGCTTTATAAATTTGATAAACAAACACTCTACCGGATGAACTATTGTAGCATAACGGTAGAGTGTGTGTTTATAAAGGGTAGAGGGTGTGAGGTCTCAAGTTCAAGCCATGCTCACCTGAGACTTCCACTTTCCCCTTTTATTTTTTTCAATTTTTTTTACAAACTTATAAAGCACATAAAAATAAGCATTTTTCTCAACTATGACTTTTTATGAAAAGCAATAAATAAGCTGGAAACAGCTTAAACAAACAGACAGATTGCTTATATAAGCTTAAAGGCACAAATGACTTTTCTTTTTGGATTTTTAAAAGAGCAAATAAGCAAACTAAAAAGGAGAATAAGCTAAATTATAATAATCTAATCCTAATAAGCAATTACAGATGAAATTAAGCTAAATTGAAAGAAAAATAAGCTAAGGAAAGCTTAATGAGCTTCTGATGCACAAGCAGACAAGGGGGCAACTTTGGGCTTATAAATAAGCCTAAGGATGGAACCTTATGTACCTATAAGCTAGAAAAAGGAAAAGAGGACATAAAAAGCTATCTATAATTTTTTTGAAACAAAAATAAGCTATGAAAAAGCTGTTTGAAAACAGCAGTATTAACTTTAGAGTTAATACTGCCAGAACTGACTTATCTTGTTTTTTTTATTTTTAGACAAATTAAGCAACACAAATTGGGAAATAAGCAATCACAAATACAAAAGCACACAAAATAAGCAAATAAGAACAAAAGACAACAATTAAAATCCACCAAATAAGTCAAAAATTGGCTTATTAAATCTCAGCACCAGGGCACTCTTGAGGCTTTTGACAAATTCAAATTAAGCTCAAATAAGCTGAAATTCCTAAAAACTATCGAACCTTGCTTAATATACCTAATGCATCAAGAATTAAGCAAATTCACTTCGCCATAAGCTCAAATAAGCCAAATGAGCTTTTGAGCTTAAGGCTGTTTGAAAAACAGCCTTTGGACAACTTAAAAATAAGCAAGCAATTGGATTCTTATGGCTTAGTGGGCCATACCACTAAAAAGCTGTTGCAATAAGCAACAATTATCAATAATCAAAAGGGAGTTTGAAACTCTGGATAAGCCATAATAAGCTTTTGAAAAAGCTGAAAATCCCTTTTTTAAACAAATGGGCTGATTTTACCTAAACTTAAAACTACAAATGCAACTATAATATACTCCATTCTAATGCATTTTAACACATAAAATTGACATAAAAACAAGGCCCTATAACTATTTTAAGCAATTTAATCAAAATAAGCTATTCTAAAACACCAAATTACCTCAGATTTGAAAAATAGCTAAATTACACTAGACTTTTTAGATTTAAACTATAAAAGCTAGATAAAACCACTAATTAGACTAAGATTAAGCTAGGTGAAACTGACTTAATGACCACAACCCATGCAATACCCATTTTGGGTCTTATCCCAAACACCCCTTTAAAGACTGAAAAGGGCTTTTTTAAGCTGATTTGGGTGATTTAAGCTAAGGGTCTCAAAAACAGATACATAAACATGAACAAGAAGCATAAATAAGCATATTCAAATAAGCAATAAGCACAAATAAGCTAAAAATAAGCTAATGCAAGTAAATAAGCTAAAAATGAAGGAAAGAAGGCTTACAAGGCCCTTTGCTCTAAACAAGGGCAAATAAGCTCTTAAGAGCTTTGTCTACAAGCTCCAGCTTATCAAAGATAAGCTGGTAGTGTCCATAAGCCCATCCATTTCTGGCTTATCATCCAAAATAAGCTGTGGTGATTTTAGAGTGGATTTTTTTGATTTTTTTTTCTTTACTACTTAACTTTTTTAAGTTACTTAATGAAAACAGCTTA
Organism: Tanacetum coccineum; assembly: GCA_026074375.1. Taxonomy (NCBI): domain Eukaryota; kingdom Viridiplantae; phylum Streptophyta; class Magnoliopsida; order Asterales; family Asteraceae; genus Tanacetum; species Tanacetum coccineum. Next base: position 26,406 of record BQNB010041295.1, read on the forward strand.
TAATTAAGCTTAATTAAGAGCTTCTAAACATATTTTAACACAAATTAATAACTTAAGACTTGGGATTAAATAGAGCTTGGCTTTTAAACATATAAACCTCAAATTTTCATTAATTCTAAAAAAAACATTACAAAGCTGAAAATTAGTTGATAAAATGCTAAATGACTTAATTAAAATTATAATTAAACTACAATAATCTAGAATGCCCTTTAGGCTTACAAAAGGGCCTATTTATAGCCGAAATCTTCATAGCTTGGTCTTGCAGCTGTGCTTTCTTTGTGAGAGGCTTCAAAGGGTGTTTTTGTTATGTGAGAGCATTCCAAAAGCTAATCCCAGCCCTTAATCTCAACTTGTGCTTCTTTTTTAGTAATCACAGCCATCGAAATCATCTTGTAAAAGTTGGGATTGCCAACTTGGCAATGTTACATGGCTGAGGGGGTTTAGTGGAGTGGAGGGAAAGGTTTTACCCATGGTGTTGATAGGGTTGGAGGGTAAAATGGTGGAAGAAAGCATGTAACAGGTTCTTGGGTTTGGTTGGCGGGAAAGATGGTTTGAAGAGTAGCAGGGGTGAAGTTTGGTTAATTGCCAACTTTGGCCCCTCATAGTGTGTGTGTTAATTACACCACATGTCCTTGTTGTGTAAAGTTTTGAAAGATTGGCAGGTTTAGCCCCTTAAGTCATATATGGTTATTACAAGCTTAGTCCTTGTGGTAATACAACTTTAGGGGCTTTGCAGATTTGCCCCTAAAGTTATACTTTGGGAAAAATGCAATTTCACTCCTTGTAGTTTTCATCTCTAATATACAACTAGGGATTTGGCATTTTTGGTCCCTCAAGTTTGTATTTTCTGATTCAGCTTCTCGGAGTTGTCTTTGACTTTGTCGGGGTTGACTTTGACTTTCACTTTTCTGTTGACTTTTTGGCTTTGATTTGAATTCGTCTTTTCACACTTTTCCATTCCGTGCTCGGTTTTGTCCGTTTTTAGCTTTGTTTTTGTCCTTTTCTTGAATATCCATTTCCTGCACAATACAATTACAAAACATACAAATACAATGTATTTTTGGTACGTTTTTAGTCATTTAAGTCCGTTTTTAATGGAAAATGGTATGTGTAATTAAGCACATATCATAGATACTATTATACGGGGTTGCACTTTAAATTTCTTAAACCATCCGTTCAACATAGATCTAATGCCCGTAGAACTAGGTAGTTTCGACGTTATTATTGGCATGGATTGGTTAAGAAGATGTCACGCCGTGATCGTGTGTGATGAGAAACTTGTTCGAATTCCCTATAGGAACGAAACCTTGACTTTTCAAGGTAATGAAAGTAACGACGGGAGAGAATCTCGGTTAACCATTATCTCATGTTCAAATACTAAAGAGTACATGGCAAAAGGATGTCAGATCTTTTTGGCACAGATATCCGCCAAGAAAGAGGAGGACAAGTCGGAAGGGAAGCAACTTAAGGACGTACCAGTCGTCCGAGATTTTCCTAAAGTATTTCCCGAGGACTTGCCGGGTCTTCCTCCTGCTCAACCAGTAGAATTCCAGATCGACTTAATTCCAGGAGCCGTGCCCGTAACTCGAGCACCGTATCGATTGGCTCCGTCCGAAATGAAAGAGTTGTCGGAACAACTATAAGAGCTTTTCGACAAGGGCTTCATAAGGCCTAGTTCCTTGCCTTAGGGAGCCCCGGTCTTGTTTGTCAAAAAGAAGGATGGGTCATTCAGGATGTGCATCGATTACAGGGAATTAAATAAGCTGACAGTGAAGAATCGTTAACCACTCCCGAGGATCGATGATTTATTTGATCAACTCTAGGGTTCCAGTATTTATTCAAAGATAGATTTGAGATCGGGTTATCACCAGCTTAGAGTACGAGAGCAAGACATTCCAAGGATGCCATTTCAAACTCGGTATGGTCATTACGATTTTCCGGTATGCCATTCGTGCTAACAAACGCACCTGCGGTATTCATGGACCTCATGAACCAAGTGTGCAAGCCCTACTTGGATAAGTTCGTAATTATCTTCATTGATGACATACTTATTTATTCAAAGGACAAGAAAGAGCACGAAGAATATCTTGAGGCAATTTTGGAATTGCTCAAGAAGGAGAAGTTGTATGCCAGGTTTTTAAAATGTGAATTTTGGATCCCGAAGGTACAATTTCTTGGTCATGTCATTAAAAGCAGAGGCATACATGTGGATCCAGCCAAGATAGAATCTATCAAAGATTGGGCATCTCCTAAGACACCGACGGAGATCCGCCAATTTTTAGGTCTTGCTGATTACTATCGGAGATTCATCGAGGGATTTTCGAAGATTGCTAAATGAATGACTAAGCTCACTCAGAAAGGAGTCAAGTTCGATTGGGGAGAAAAAGAAGAGAATGCTTTTCAGTTGATAAAGCAGAAGTTGTGCAATGCGCCGATTCTGGCATTACCTGAAGGAAGCGAAGACTTTGTGGTCTATTGTGATGCGTCACATAAGGGTTTAGGTGCTGTATTGATGCAGAGAGAGAAGGTGATTGCCTATGCTTCTCAACAACTAAAAAATTCACGAGAAGAACTACACCACTCATGATTTAGAACTTGGATCGGTGGTGTTTGCTCTAAAGATATAGAGGCATTATCTATATGGAACCAAATGCACCGTATTCACCGACCATAAAAGCCTACAACACATTCTTGACCAAAAGGAGCTTAACACGAGGCAACGCCGTTGGCTTAAATTGCTAAGTGATTACGATTGTGACATCCGTTTCCACCCGGGGAAGGTGTAGGTTCCATGATCATTCATACAAACCTTTAACAACGAAGTGTAGAATCAAGAAGCAGAAAATTAAAACTTTATTGATGATTGAAAAAGAAAACAAAACCTTTTCGTGGCTAGAAAAACCCTCACAATAATGACTAGCTAATTCTTTCTCTAAAATGTCTAACCTAATTTTTGACTAAACTAGGAGTATTTATACTAATAAAAAGATTAGCCTAGGAGGCTTTTGAGCTTTGATGGGCTTTTTCATTAATGGCCCGTTTACATAATATTACATGTTTAAACGAACTAGACTTTTATCTTGTATCTTTGAGTGACCGAAGCTTCTTTGTTTGGGTCCCATTTATGTGATCCTAAACAATTCCTAGATGAGGTCATGAGAGTTGTTTTGAAGCTCACTCGTGCTTGTCTCTTTAGCTCGTTGATGATAGGGAATTCACTTGTTGTGCTTTGGTAATTCAATCTTTAACACCTTGATCATGATCTTCGGAACCCTTGATGTGATGACTTGTATTAGTATCTGTTGACTTGTTTAGCTTTACTTCTCTGACATTAGTTTGTGATCTTCTTTTCACTTTGACTTTGCCATTCGCTGATCTTTAGTCTCACATGCTCATATCTGTTCTGAAATCTGGAAAGTCTTTGATGAAGTATCTTCTTCTAATCTCCATAAACGTTAACATTGAAGAAGTCAGTGATTTTCAGAGTTTGGTGCGGAAGCTTGTATGTAATATTTTTGATTATTCAGAATTGGAGTATAGGATGTGGCATGTTCTTTCATCGGATACTTTGAGTCTCATTCGCTATGAATAGATCAATTAGTCACCATACAAAACATTTTGTTATGTAAAAATCCCTTAATGTGTTCTGAAATAAAAATTTTGTGAACCACAAAAAGGTTTTAGTTTTGAAGGGATCCGTGTATAAGAGATACTCTAATCTGGCTCGGTTTACATTAACCTCTGATTCCGTTGAGGATCAATGATTACAGTATGAATACTGACCCTGTGATCAGATAGATTCCATTAATAAGTACCTCTTGGACAGGTTTTTCCGGCAGTGACAAGCTAGTTCCTCTAATACTAAGTATTCAGATTCCCTAACTGTTCGCCATTCTCTAGACCAGATTTGTTCCGTTGACTTACTAACACTATATGTATTTACTAATAGAATGGTTAAAGAGTGAGTCAGTACAGTTACTATCTGCTGACTATACCGGTATCATTCACTTTTTCAGCGTCTTTACTTCTCTATACAATTTAAGTTCCGTAGAAGCCTGTGCAAGAATGATTTGAAAAACATTCGATGTGACTTATAAAATTTGTTGTGGGGCACAAACGAAAGTTTAAATCAGAATGCTTATGTTGATGTTGTTGAAATATATCCGAAAGATATGAAGTGCTTTGGAAATCCCAAACTTGTACAAGTTCTATTATGGAAATCCATTCTCTTTGTGGGCGCGCGCAGCAGTCCCGAAGACTAGCATGAGCATTTTCATACGAATCCCTGGTGGTTTAACATCTTTTCCTCAGCATTCCATAAGATCACTTTCACGAACATGAAACAAAAGATTCTTTGTCATTTATCAAGATACTTGTGTATAACACAAACTTTTGGTACCTTGACATTTTTGATCATATTAACACTTATGCTCCCCCTACACATGTGCGTCGATAATCGAAGATGTTTAGCAATGCATGGACTAGGACTTTTACATTTTAGAATCATTCGAATCATTTATTATCTGTTTTACATGTTTAAGTCACATTCTCTCCCCCGATCAAAAGTATGAAACTTGTGAATGGTTTTGATCTAGAATGGGCTTAAAATGTATCAATCTCCCCCTCAAAGTATGAGGTGAGGTGAAATAGTACAAATATCAAGTGAGCAATTGAAAAAAGACCTGTTGAATACCAGGACAGATATGATATGCAATTCTGTCTTGACACCTTGTAAGCGGTTTGTTGTGTCAATCTTTCAAGCAATTAGAATCAGAACAATGCGTTCCTTTTGACATGGCAACAACTAGTTAGTATACCTGATTCTCACCCTACAAACAATGAACCCGTGTCATTGTTTGATTCGGGTTAACCTGAACATGTTTGATAAAAACAAGATGTTTATAGAGAAAAACGTTTGGGGCTTGACAACTTCTTGTCTGTAAAGAAATATGCAATGAAACGTACACTAATTCTTGGGTTAAGACAGGGATTACAGTCTTGAATTAAACTGCAAGCCATAATACTTTAAAACTGAATTTATATATTTATTTATTATTATTTTTTTTTGTTAATAATATACATTGATACAATGTGAAACACGTTGGTTACTCGGAGACAGACTCATCCTGGAGTTCTTTCAGAGTCTCTGGTGACATTTGTTTAACTCCAAGCAGTGGGAGTAGTTGTGTTTTCGCGAAGCGCTCTCTCGATAAGGCATTTGTAAAACTGTCAGCCCATGTTTAGGTATTTTGTCTCCTCGAAATACAATCTCAACAACTTTCCCTTTCAACTGCTCTTTGATAAATGGTAACGGTTATCAATATGCTTGGAGCGCGAGTTTGAACACTATTACAACTTAGAGTAATAGCACTTTGATTGTCACCAATACATCGTAATTTTGTTGAACGCAAATCATAGTCTCACAGTTGAGAAGCGCCATCCAGAGGATTGAGACCACAGCATCCATCGATAGGGCGATTGTTATCAGCTTCTGTAGTGGAGATGGCGTACTTTTCTGCTTTTTGGTATGACCAGATTAGATAACAAGTCGGATGTCCAAAAATTAAGATGAACCAGAAGTACTTCTCCGTGTGTCATGACATCCTGCATAGTCCGCATCTGCAAAAGCTTTTAGTTCAAGCGGAGTCCTTCGGATTACACAGACCAATGTGAATGGCTTCCTTAAAGGTATAGAAAGATCCGCTTCTTATTAGCAGTGTGGTGCATTTCAGTAGGCTTAGCATGGTATAGTGACCACATACAAAACAGCAAATACTATGTCAGGTCTTGATTGCAATAAGATTACATAAGGGAGCCAACCATACAAGAAATCGATGTAGGAGCAATTAGCTTTCCTCCACCTTATCTTACATCAAGTTGGGACGCATCCGCAATTGGGTATGTGGTACAAGGGGTATGTTATGTTGGGGGTAGAAATATGTGTGAAGGAGTACAAAAACCAAACTTTTTCAAGATTTCCTGAGTATTTGGATTGGTTGATAAAGATGCCTCTGGATTTTTTGAGAAACTTGTAATCCTAAAGAATGACATTTTTCCCATCATCGACATCTTGAAGTTGAGTTCATTTCAAAAGCAATTATTTTGAAGGCTTTGGGTGTTAGTTGATGCAAAGATTATTATCATTTACATATATCTTTGTACAGATTGAAGATGTTTGCCTGCTTTTCTCGTGAAGAGTGTAGGATCGACCACGCCTTTTGTAAATCCTGACTTGATTAGAAAAGCTGATAGCTTGTCATACCACGCATGTGGAGCTTGTTTAAGCCCACATAGAGCTTTCTTGGTCAGGGGTACACATGCGATGGATGCTCTGGATCTACAAATCCTTCTGTTGACTAACGTAGACAACTTTCATTCAGTTCGCCGTGGAGGAGAAGGCGTGTTTTCACGTCCATCGGGATGATGACCATGTTCATACTTGCTGCGGGTGCAATGATGAGTGCTGATCAGCTTCTATTCTTAGCAACAGGTGCAAATGATTCCTCAAAATCATTCCAGCTTACCCTACGATATCCTTTCGGCCACTACGTGCCTTTGTTCTACAAGACGTCTTCCATATTCATCCAACTTAATTTTGATAAAGCCATTTGAGGGGATGGATGATAAGTTTATATTATATGGACAGGATACAAGTATCCAAAACATCTAGACGTTCTAACTATGAATTTCTTCCTGACATAGCCTAAATATCCTAGCACGTGTTCTCTAAGGCTTGCCTTGTTAAGTCTTTGGTTTCATTTGAGTAAGTATTCATTGAATGAAAACCTACTTTGCATCGGTTTCTAGCTGTTTCCTGGTAGTGACGGGTTCGGTATTTATCCCCAATAATGTTTCAGCGGATGTGATTGAGTCCATTTTTGACACGTGAGGTAAATTTGGTTGTTGGAATAGTACATCGATATTGACAGAGTGGAAAGGACGATGCTATGATCGGATTTACGTGAGCATCATAGGTATCTACACAATACTATCAACATGATCGAACAGTGTTTTAACATCAGGAATCACTAGTAGTCTCGGTGAGGACTTGAGACGGTAAGTGGCTTTCAGTACAATGCTAGCGTGCGCCTTCTGAGATAATGTTGTGGAAGGTTAAACCCATTGGCTTTTAGTTGCCGGCAGGCGCAAGAACATTAACAGGAGTTATCGAAACTAATGGAATGGTAATCAGAACATCTCATCATCATCAAACATTGACACTAATCGTCTACCTCGTTTCTTTGTAGGTGGGAGCACTAGGTGGTCGGGTCTTTTACTAGCGCAGAACGGCTGCGTCCTGACTGTATAGGCATGTAATGTTCGAGGTTATGTAATGTTTGGCACAGAAGTCATATGTTAAGGTGCAGAGGCCTGAATGGTTCGAACAGGACGTTAATCCTTCCGGTAATGTTCATCGTAGGTAATGACGTTTCCCATGAATCTTTCGCGATCGTTTGTTGTAGATTCGGTCGCCTTTTGGTGGGGCATAGCCCAACAAATATACCTATATTTCATTTTGCCTTGAGTTTACCAACATCATCATAGTATTGGTTTTGATGGGGGCTTAGGATAGCACAGAGATCCAAACACGTCGGAAGTAATAGGAGATTAGGTTTCTTTCCATTCAGCAGTTCCTTAATAGTCTTCCATGAGCTGTGTGTACTAGAGATCGATTAAGTGTATAACACGCAGTGGCTACAGTTCAGGCCCATTGAACAGTGGAGCTTTCGCAAAAGATGAGCATAGTTACGGAGGCAGCTTCCATAAGAGTTCGGTTTTTCCGTCTTTTCGACAACGCCGTTTCTGTTGAGGAGACCGAGGTACGCTCGTTTATGAGGAAATACCAAACACTCTCAAAACCATCAGTCGAGTGTCTTATTCACAAACTCCGTTCCATATCTTGTTCTGATGATAGCGAACAGTAGCATCATTGAGGGCTCTTTGAGTCTTCACAATAAACTTCTCATCACTTGAGGAGTTTAATCCTTTGTTGAAGAAATCTTACCCATCCAAATTGGTGTAATCATCCATATCACCACAACTACTTCTTTCCGTTGATACTTTACGTTCTCATTGGTCCCGCAAAGGTTCCATATGTAGATTATAGAGAAACTTCAGAATTTGGTGTTTCCGTCTTTAGTGGATGTGTTGCTTTCTTGCTTTTTCCTACGCTGACAAGATGGACACAAATGGTCTATTGTCATATTGTAGCATGGGTAATCCTTGACTGATTTTTCAGAGCCCCCAACAACACCCCACCCCCCCACCCCCCCACACCCACCAATTCGTTTAATGTCCCAAATTATGATGATTTCAACCGACGAATGCCAACCTGACTTTTTATTGTTGAGAGGCTTTTGTAAGCAAGCAAACTGGTGAAGTGGACATCATATCATTCAGTGGATGGAAGTACAGGTTGGTTTGTCCGTGATCCTTTGAGTAGTCCACCATATCGTAATTGCGGATGTGATATGAATGCTGTCGGAACTGCAAAACTTCTAAACCTCATCACAAAAACTGTCTACTGAGAATAGGTTGTGGCTTGAGTCCTTCAACATAATAGACTCGAGAGATGCATAGTCGCACCCAGTTTATAATCACATAGCCAACGATTGCGTACTATTTTATCGTTGCCAATCTCACTGTACCAATTGAACTTTTCTAAAAGTTGCTACAGACGCGACACGATCATCCGGACATTATGTCATTGAGCATCCAGAATCCAGTATTACCATAGAACAAATTGTAACTACCTGCGATAACACAACATTTTACGGTGATTAGGATGCCCTGAAGGTTCCGGTTAGTTATATTCAAGAATACCAGAGAGCCTTTGGAACCGTCCTTTCGATCTCTAAAGTCTTATGGTCAGTAAACCTAGAGACCATAGTTATTTGGGGGCTAGAACTAGCACTCGGGGGTAGTTCTATTGGCATATCATTAGATTCCATGATCCTAGTTAAAGGATACTTCTCAAATAATGAGAAATGCCTTCCAGTGGGCTTCCACTGAGGCTTGCTATTAGCAACAGGTTTGCTAATTGGTTTCCAGACTCTCTTAATGGGTTTCCCAACATTCTTAATGGGTTTCCATTCTTTCTTGGGTTGGCGTTTAAGACGCTTAGTCTGGTGGGGTTTAACATTCACAGAATCATCACACATAACCAAACAATCATTATGATTAGCAAAAACCAAAGATTTGTTACATGCAGCACAAACATTGTTCAACTTTGAAACAGAAACAGAATGTTTAACAAGCAAATTAGAATCAACACGATTCTTTTTATTCAAAGTCCTATGGTGGGCTTCTACTCTCCTTGCATTCGCACTCTTAACCGGCAAAGAACTATGATTCCGAGGGGCTCTCTTAGGCACAGTTTTGCTGGCTCCAGAAGTGGGTTTTACTCCTGTAGACATAGGCACACACACGTTAGTTTGCTTATTAGGATGCACTACTGGTTTTTGAGTTGGTTTGAGTGAAGGTCTGGGGGGTTCACTAAAAGTTACTTGCTTCTTCTTAGGTAACGGGGTTGGTTTGACCCAGTTAGCACGTTTGGGTGGTGGAATATACTTAGAACCTAAGTTGTACATTCCTGGAGCAAGCACTTTGGGTGTCTCAGAGGTTGAAGGTCCACTACTTGTTTTACCAGTCACTTGGGCTTTCAGCTGGTTATTTCCCGCAGTTAAGGCACTAAGCTTTTCAGTGTACGCAGTACGTGAGTGAGTATTCGCCTTTGACAGTTCATCATACCGTCTTTTCAGACTCACGTTTTCTACCTTAAGGCCATCTAGCTGAATCCTAAGGGAGGTAATCGTATCTTTCAACTGAATTCTGTCAGTTTCTAATGCTTGTTGGTCACAACTACCTTCAGTGGAACCTACATTCAACACCTTCATGATGTTGATCTGAGCATCTAAATTCCTGATAGTGTCATCTTTCCCTTGAAGCTGTTGTCTTAACTTGTTAATTTCAAAAATTGCATTGGAGGCACTAGAAGTGTCTATGCACTGTTTATAGTTTTGAAATTTAAGTTGTAAACTAACATAATTCTGTTCGAGAAAGGCAAAACGTTTTTCAGATTCAATAAAGAGCTGTTTCTGTTTTGAAATCTCAGCTTCAAGTTCAAGAACTTTAGTGTGTTCCCTATCGCATGCAGATCTAAGATCTTCGCAAAGGCAATTCGAACTAGGGGGCACAACACTATCGGAAGTAAACACAATAGAGCAGATATCTTTTTCTAAACACTCAGCAATTAAGCAGTCATTTTTGATTAAAAGATTTTTCTTCTCTATGGTCAGGTTCTTGTTATCAAGAACACATTGTTCATACTCTGTCTCCAAGTCATCAAAAATCTGTTCAAACTTTTGTCTCTTGAAAAATGTATCTTAGCAGCACTTGGTTATGTTTTTTGATAATGGGTCGTAAAAATGGTACCAGTTGTTGTTCTAAAAACCTGTTTTGATAATCATAACCACCATTCAGTAACATAGTATGGTTTTTATTTGGTTCTTTCTTTTATGATACCTTCAAATTGAGGAAAAACAGGCATTAACTTTTTGAAGACTGCCAGAACTTGGACTGGAGGTCGACTTTTTATGAAACGAAAGGAGTAGGCAAGGGGTGTTGGTTTACTAGCTTGACTAGCAATTTCGTTGGCAGAGAGCCAATACACCTGATCTCCAGATAGTTCCTTCTGAGGAACGAACATAAGGGCATTGAGCTTGGCATAGAAGTCGTTTGCGGGTCGAACATGCCCTGGTTTTTCGTTCATCTTTTTCATGCTCACAACTTGGTGAACCAAGACCTCTTCACTATCCCATATACTAATGGGGTGGTGATTGGGATGCAAAAGGGTATCAGCATCATACAAAACAGGTTGAGCACGCTTGGCCATATAACCTAGACCTGGGTTGCGAGTGCCTAGGATGTCCTTGTGCAAGTCATTGGTTTTGCATATTTAGGTTTTCTATGAAAGCATGGGAATTGTTTGTTGTTGGCATGTTTAAATCTTTGCAACTTATCTCTTGCAACTTTGTTAACCGTTTTTATAACAAACTATTTCTATCTAGATTAAACTATCCGCTAGGATCCATTTGATCAGATAAAATCTTTTCCTTTTCAGATTGTAAAAATGCAATTGATTTTTCTTTTCCTGAAAGAGTGGATTTAAGCAAATCGTTTTCTTGCACAAGTTCAGCGTTACGCTTATTACGCTGAATCACTAGGGCTTGTTCCTGTCTAACTTTGTTTTCAAGATCAAGTTTGACCTTGTGGGTATCTAGACGACATATTTCTTGCTTGCATTGAAGAAGCTCATTTTTTAAGGTCTCGATTTCCAAACATTTTTCTTGGTTAACCTTAGCATGTCCGTCTAGTTGGGTTTGCAAGTCAGTTAAGATGGCAATCATAGAAATTTTATCAGATGTGTCAGCAGATAGATACCTCAGTTGGAACATTTTGGGCTTCCGGTTGGTCAAGAAGATACTGATGAGACGGGCGATCGTATTGTCATCAATCTCAGTCTCAGCTTCAAAGTTCTAAATGTTTTGCTTCTGGTGCATTCCTGAATCTTAATCACACATTATCAATGATTTGATTGTCATTGGAGTGTACCTCATTGACTGGATTGTTGGTTGCACTAGTGGATGACAAGTTGGCCATGAAAGCGACAGCAGCATTGGGGCCTTCATCCACGTTCCAGTCTTATTACATCCTCATGATTGGGCTTTCGAATCATGTTTGTTGTAGTCAGTTGCCTGAGGTGGAATCATAGGTGCGTTTGGTTTTTTGCAGTCCACATCAGCGTGGTATGGCTTCACAGTCTAGAGCTTCTGCTCTAACACATCTCCTTTCTCATTTAGTTCCATCAGGTAAAGCTTTTTCTTTGAAGTACTGAGAGTCCATCTTTCTCTTGGGTTCTTTACACTGCAATAGCCAACATGATCCTTCTCTCTGCAGTTTTAACATATCACCTTTCTATGTCCGCGAGCACCTGTTTATTACCAACATTACCTGGAGCCTTCCTCTGAATCGGTTCAGTAACAATCTGACCATCATGCACCGTAGCATGAGTCCTTGAGTTGGAGGAAGTCGGAGTGGGTTTTGTTGTGGGGTGGGGAAACTTGCTCTTTTTGGAGGAAAAACACTTAAGAGATTAGCATCTGAGTCATAGTGGCCATCATAAGCGTCATTCGGAGACTGAGCGTAGGTTTGAGGACTAGGAGTTGAGGGTTATGATAAGAGCAGGTGCAGAGGTGGGGGGTGTGAGCAAAATAGGCCACGTGGATAAACAATACTTGTAGATGCTCTATTTCTTGAGAGTCTTTTTGGCGATGAGGCTCGTAGGCTTTTGAATTGATATAGATCTGAACATAAGGTGTGGTTGAGATAATCCATGTTTCTGTTTTGGACATTAGTCACCATATTTTACCCAATTGGCCGGAAGGTTGTTGACAAACTGGATGTTCATCTGGTGAGTTGGAATGTTGGGCTGAGTTAATCTTCTGTTATTCACAGCTTGTGGGGAAAACGCACTAAGTTAGAGTCATGAATTGATTCGTTTTTCCAATAGCCGAAAGCGTTCGTACTCATCAAACAGATCTTCCTTCCTTTGTTGAATAGTCCTACCTGATCCTTGCATAAGCATCTCCACATTATCCCAAATCTCCTTTGCAGTGCTTGTTTGATTTAGGTTGTTGAAGATGTGTCTGGGAAGACCTTGAACCTAAGAATGATTTCAGGCTTGTGTATATCAACCATTCTCAGTTTGTTTTCCTCTTCACTGAATTCAGAATCAAAGTTTTCTTCCTCGGTGCTGGGCACTTAGTAGAATAGAATCATGTAGGTGGGGAATGGATCTGTGATATAGGGTGAGGGGTAAGGGCCATTCTGGATGATTTCCCATATCAGCTTGCCATTGGGTTTGCCTCGATTGTACTGTAACTGTGTTATACGAATCTTCCAAGAATCGTTAGTCACTTTCATTCCAACATAGGTGGACGAGTATCGGTACCCGCTGCATTTGTTTCTTCATTGGATCCCATTTTAATTTAAGTATGAATGAACGGATCGCAAGTGATTGTTGATTTGTTTGATTTGTGTTTATGTTTTTGTTGTTGTTTGATTATTTAGTTCGGTTCTAGAGTCTTAAAGCTTGTTTGGTGCAAAGAGAGTCCACCCGTTCGATTGTCCTTGGTGGTTGCTCGTTCGATCCTTAAGGAAGTAAACTCGTTCGATCCAAAGGAGTGTACTGTTCGATCCTTGAGGATGTAGGCTCTTCTGGGTCCTTGAGGAAGTAATAACTCGTTCGGTCCTCAAAGGATTTGCTAGTTCGGTTCTCCAAGATTTTGCTTGTTCGATCCTCCTAGTTCGGTCCTCAAAGAGTTTTGGTATTTTCGACGTCGGGTTGTACCTTGAATGCCACTAGTTCGAGTCTTGAAGAATAAACTCGTTCGGTCTTTAAGGAGTTGAGCTCGTTCGATCCTTTTGTTTTCCACTCGTTCGATCGTCTAGTTCGATTCCTTTTGTTTTCCACTCGTTCGATCGTCTAGTTCGATTCTTGAAGACTTGAACTCGTTCGATCGTATCTCGTTGAAGCTTGTTCGATCCTAGAAGGTGGACACTGATTCGATTATCCTTGTTTTCCCCTCGTTCGGTGCGTGACGACTTGAACTCGTTCGATCCCCACTTCTTTTTTTTACTTTTCGAACCAAAAAGAAAGAACAAAAGAAAATCACGAGATCGTTGATTGCTAACAAGATGGTTTGAGTGATATTAGATTAAACATAAAACCATCTATGAATCAAGAATAAAAAACAAACAAATAATCAAAACAAAAAATCTAAACCCTCTTTTTTTTCGAAATCAATAAAACAAAAAAAATAACAAAAACAAATCAAATCATCAATCTTGTAGGCTCTTGATACCAATTGTAGGTTCCATGATCATTCATACAAACCTTTAACAACGAAGTGTAGATAAGACAGCATAGAAGAAAAAATTTTAAACTTTATTGATGATTGGGAAAAGAAAAACAAAACTTTTGGTGGTAGTAAAAACCCTCACAATAATGACTAGCTTAATTTTCTCTCTAAAAATGGCTAACCTAATTTTTGACTAAATTAGGAGTATTTATACTAATAAAAAGATTAGCCTAGGAGGCTTTGAGCTTGGATGGGCTTTTTTTCATTATGGCCCTTTTACATAATATTACATGTTTAAACGAACTAGACTTTTGTCTTGTATCTTCGAGTGACCGAAGCTTCTTTGTTCGGGTCCATTTATGTGATCCTAACATTGAAGATTTACCAATGATTCATAATCAAGTTCGTGGATGTTTCTGAAAGACCATTTTAACCATGCATAAAAATTTATTACACTTTGGGTTTGCAATCAACCCCATGACTTTCCATAAATGGCCTTTTGCATCAAGGCTTCATCTTTTAAACAACCGTCCATCAAATCATCATACCATTCATGATCTTGAAAGTAAGTCATGTAACCAACTCGAACCATCCCCGGTAATTCTACACCATTACAGAATCCATCTTCATTTGAATTGCAGGTGCCCGGCCCCCCCCCCCACATCCCCCCCCCCCCCCCCCCCCCACCCCCCCCCCCCCCCCCCCCCCCCCCCCCCCCCTCCCCCTCCCCCCAGTTTTCCCATTCTTGAAACGGAAAGGTTCGTAAATATGGTCACATATTTTATATGGTACTCAATCTTCAGACCATGGCTCATCAAGTTCATTATTCAATTCGTTCTCATAATCTTCATAAGTTTTGGTTCATTGAATATCGTGAGTAAATAATTCCGTATCAACTTTAAGAAGACAATTGAACTCATTGAACTTAGTGCATAATGGTGTTTCATTGTCGAATAAGTTGGTTTCTATCCTAGAGATTTCAGCGATTTCGTGTTCATTATCATTATTTTTGTGTTTAAGATCCAAAACCTCTTTGTTGCTAAGTACTACTTCATCGTTTCCTCTCATCTAGTAAACCCATAATGCGTTCTTGGTGTACCAATCCATCTCCAAATGGTTGTAAAATTTTAAGGTGAGGCATTTAGCGAAAACCAAGTTAGATAGGTTGTATTCCATATCTACTTCTTGTGCGGTGTTGTGTCTCTTTGTTTCTTAATCTCTATGTTTTCTTGAATTGCTGCTTTCTTCCTCCTGTGTAATAACCTGTACCAATTACCCCATTCTTTCTTGTGAGCCATCGCCTTATGTGCCCCTTATGGGGTGGTCTAACCAGGAGAAGATGGGACAGAATGTTGAATGTTCTAGCGGGGTGGCGTGAGGTAGTGCTCGTGCTGCATGGGTTTCGCACACGGGGGTGGGAGCTGGGGATGTTCTCGCGAAGGGGGGACCTGGGTGATGAGGACCGTGTGATGGGGGGGGAGTGGGTTTGATAGGGGCATTTGGGGTCGTGATTGCTAGGGGGGGGGGGGAATGCAGGGGTGGGGGGGGGGGGGGGGGGCGGGGGGGGGGGGGCGGGGGGGGGGGGCTTGTATGGTCTGGGGGGTTGGGGGGTGTGTGGGGAAGGGGGGTGGGGTGGGGGGGTGGGGGGGGTGTGGGCGGGGTGGGGGGGTGGGTTTTTAGTTAGGATGGGGATATGATGTTGAGGTTATTGAGTGGGTTACTTTGATGCTGGGGGGTGGTTGGGACGAAGGGGTGGGGAGGTAGGGGGTCGGTAAGGAGACGGTAAGGAAGTGGAGGAGGGTAGGTGGTTAGAGGGGTGGGGGGCGTGTGGTGGCTGGGAGGTCGGGGTGCGCTCTTTTTAATCTTGTAATTCTGGTGTTAAATTTCTATTTTTTGATGGTGGATTAAGATTTGAGGGTGGAGGTGGTTTGTTCCCCCATCTTATGTGATTCATTTATGCAAGGGAACACAAAATAATCATCATCGTCGTACCCATCGAGAAATCCAAGCTTTTTTTTTTTTTTTTTTTGTATTTTTTTTTATTTTTTTTTTTTATACTCTTCCTTTATATTTAATCACCTTTGTCATTGATTACTGAAAAAATAATAAACAGAAAGGTAAATATCATAAGTTAGAGTAGGTTAGGGATTTAGAATTGTTTTGGAAAGAAAGGCATATATAGATAGAAATTTAAGCTCATAAGTTCGAATATAAAAAAATTAACTTTGCTTTTGTATCAGATGATCAATACGTCGTATTCAATTAATCTGAATACGCTGTATACATCTGTTGAACAATATACGTTGTATTGTCAGGGAAAGATGGATACGCCGTATTCAATTGATTGAATACGTTTTCGTATTGAAGTTATCGGACCATAACAATGTACAGATAACAATAAAACAAACAAAACAAATAAAACAAACAAACGAGCAAACAATAATAAACAAATATACAGAATTTTACACTAATCTAAATTACACTAATTCTAAGGGTTATGTTAACCTAAGGTTTAAACCAAAATATTAAATAAAAATAAAAATTAAACAACTTCACTCTCCGACAGCGGCGCCAAAAATTTGATGTGTCGTCGTGTAGGTTGTTATTTAGTTATTCAAGTTTTACATTTATATTTTGCCGACTTTACCTAAAACAACACTTTAACGGGCAGTGCACATGATCAGATGTAGTTTCGTTGGTAAGTAGGGTGTCAATCACTAAGAGCGAGAACGTTAATCTTTTATTCTATTAATATTTTGGTTAACTAAACTAAGTTAATTTAAACTATGTTAATTCTATTCTATGTTAAACCTATGATAAACCTATGTTACTCTTAATTCTAATGGATAAGGGGGGGTTTCAGTTTGAGAGACTGGCACAGCTTTTGTGGTAACTTAGATCAATTTAAAACACAATTACTCACGCAAGCAGATACACAAAAGCTAGAAGAGTGGTCTAGCCAAATATAAGAAAATTGTATTAACCATGATTAATCCAATTAAAACGTTGGTTTGTTTATTTAGTGCAATGAATGCTTATCTCGAGGCGGAATATCATTCCAAGATTTAGGCGGTACTTCTTCCTAAAACCTAGACATGTAGAATTCTGTTACAATTAAACGCATCCGCTTAAAGCATCCTATTTGCTGATTATAATCTATCTTAGGAGAATAATAATGGTGTTCTTATTAAACCCTAGCTCATAGAGACTTTACCCATTTACTGCTTAATGGCAATTTATATACTAGTAGTCCACTGTCCCAGTCTTTACCAAAGGAATCAATACGTTATTTGTTGATTCTAGGTCAGCTGCTAGTCCAACTTGTTCACATAAACCAATGGTAAAGATAGGGAATTAATTGTGATCCTATTGTCCTAGATATATAAATCATTATATGGAGAGCCATCTTGGCATCTAGCTAACTTGGTCGGTATCACTAGATCCAGCTGAATGATAGGTCGCATACAAAAGCATGTAAACAAGCATGAATTGATAAACATAAACAAGCAATCAACGATAAATTAAGTAATCGATATAAACAAACCAAACATTTAAATCTGCATAATCATGGCTAATACCTAAAGGTATTAGCCCTTAATCATTGTAATCAATACAAGAATAATAATTCAACCAAGATAAACTAACCGAGTTAAACGAATGATATCAAAAATCGAACGATTACTAAAGTATAGGAGATTACAAGGTGTTTCCTATGGAATTAGTAGCTTTTCTTAACCTCTTCTGCTCTTCTTGTCTTCTGAAAATCGACTTTTGTGGATAAGGTATCACAAATATGATCAAGCACACTTAAAACTTATTTTTAGGTCTTCTATTTATAGTGTCTGTAATTTGATCGATACAACGTATTGGTTGAGGTCAATACGGCGTATCAGAGGTTTCTTGGAGTAGGGACCACATTCAATCTTCCAGAATATTTTATTACTATATCATGAATACGATGTATAAAAGTCTTCTGGATACAACGTATTAGACTTTGTTCTTCGTGGTTTCTTGTAAAGTGCAGGCACAGATACGCCGTATCTTCCTTGATGGATATGACGTATTGGATGTCAGAACAATATTCTTCAGATTTTTTCGTTTAAGTTCCAGAATGCGCGCCTTTTTGCTAATCTTCACAAAGTACTCCATAATTACTACAATTCTCAAATATAAACGATTAAGCATCTTCTTGCAATAATTACATAAAATGGGTAATTTACATGGGATAAATGATGATATAAAAGTAACGTTATTTGATGTCATTACCCGCCAAGGTAGAGATCGTAGTACACAATTCTTGAAATCACCCCGTAAGTCGCGGGACACCCCCACGATCATCGGCTTATGTGCAGAACCTTGTTCCAGCCTATTTCATCACCTATAAATAGATGGCAAGGTCCTCAGGTTTGTTTTATTCTTCCAACACATACGTACTTACTTTACATACACTCATTACTCCCAAAAGAAAATACTTACTCTCACGCCAGAGGTGATTTGCAGGGACACCCCTTGCACTTCACTTAACGTAGTGTTTCTATTTGTGTTGTCGTAGGTTATTCGAGACTTGGGAATCCAACATTCACCCTAAGAGCTTTTCGATCCCCATCGAAGCCTGATCGTGTCCATATTTGCATAATTAGTGGCGCCATCTGTGGTACCTGCAACAATTAGTCCTGTCTAAACTGAGTCAATAGCCATCAAACCACTTAACCTACTTTTCTGGCATGATAAGCAAGAGAGAAATGACACCACCATTAGCTTTTCGACATTAACCCCAATACTTGGTCCTAATGCAAATAAATTACCACCCATAACAGTCTCCACATTTACCACCAGACCTCCTAAAAACACGCCACTTACCCATTGTGCTTCCACCTCAGCCAATCCTGACCCCATGATTAGTCCTGCCTTCGTTGTGGCTAACTACGAGGTCTTTGAATCCCTCTTAAAGGAACGACGGAAGCAGATACGTAACGAAGACCTCCGAACTGGAATACTTCAGTAAGGAGTATGATGAAGAAAGGGAGATGGAACCTAGGCATGTACGTATCAGATATACTACTCCAGTTCTCCGTATAAGGTCTTCGAGGGCTTGATGACAAAAATAGAGGGTGGTAGAATTTGAAGACACCCCAAACAGGGATGGAAGCAAGGTAGAAATGAATCCCGAAGGTAGAAGACCTTCGGAACATGGAGTAGATGACAACAAGAGTCAGGGAACGAATCTTCCTCCACTTTTAGTAGCCCACTTAGGAAGCAGTAAAAACGGTCAACCTCTGTAATCCTCTTTAACCTCCGCATACAGGGGCCGTCATCCTTTAATTAACATAGGAGGGAATCTCCCTCCTAACGGTACACATCTCTTACATAATGCACAACCTTTCATACCCAATAGTTTGCAACCACCTAATAGGCCCATACTAACTCATGTTAACCCCTACTCCCAACCAAATGCGGGAGTCCTATTGGGGCAGCCTTTAAGCTACATCCCCTAGTATCAAGGCGGTGCCCCTTCTTTCGGGGGAACCTCCACCTATTACCCATATGGAGGATATGCTCCGCAGGCTCCCATGAACAATAATGTACCTACATATAGCGGGTTCGTATACCCTTCAGCAACTTCCTCCAATGGTTGTTCTTTTAACACACAACCTATGTACCCCCTACCAAACGCACCTACCTATCTAAACCCTGGCCAAACAGGCCTCTTCGCAGACCCCACCGGCTGTGTAACCCTATTTGTCTGATGGATCGAGGTCTATCCTTTACCAGACGGATAAAAAATGCCTTTTCATGTGGGATCCTATGATGGAAAAAGAGACCCCGACAAATACCTATATCTCTTTGAATGTGCTATTCGCATGCAGAAATGGGCTATGCCCGTAGCCTGTCACATGTTCACATACAATCTGAAAGACTCTGCCTGAATATGGTGGAATAGTCAGAAAGCAGGTAGCATCGTCAACTACAAAGATTTGAAGGCAAAATTCCGGTCACACTTTAGCCAAAAAAAGTAGTTTACAAAGACGCACCTCGCAATGCACAATATTAAACAAAGGGAAGGGGAAATCATAAGAGCTTTTGTTACCAGGTACACAGACGATACTCTGCAAATATTAGGTTTATATGAGGAGCAGTGTATTTTCGGATTCGTTCATGGGCTAAGGACAAGAAGCCTAGTGAAGTTTCTTGGAGTATTATCCTGATTTTCTCTACTAGTGTTTGATGAAGTTCTGAGCTTGTTGTTGGTAGGTTTGTAGATTTTCTTGAATGATAGAGAAATTAAAGCCATAAGTTTAGCAATCTCCTTTTCCTTTGACATTTCATCATCTTCAGCAACCATAGTAGGTTCTTAATCATAAGTGGGTGGAAGAGAGTTGACAATTGCATTACCTCTGTTTCTGGTAGCAGCTTGTTGTGATCTGGTTAAGGAATTTTGAGTGTAGTGATTAGGATGGTTTTGAGGATGGTAAACTGGTTGTTGTTGAGCAACAAGCGCAAGTAGATTAGCAGTACGTGCTAGTCTTTCAGCTCT
>BQNB010041296.1:0-46862 GCA_026074375.1 Tanacetum coccineum
AGAAGGTACCATCTCTCTAAGGAATTGTTGCAAAGAATGCTTGATTTGGGTTTGGAGGTTGAAGAGGAAAGCACTGCTGCACTACATTTGGTAAGATTCATTAAGCAACAACTTAATGAAGAATAATGCTATGAATGGAAGTGAGAAGGGTTTGAGTGTTGGCTAACCACCATACAACAAATGGTCTTCAATTCACCATGTCTAACAGACATCAAGAATTGACTAGTCAAGAAGCAAACGACTTCTGGTAAAGACTTCTCAAATTCGTTTATGGTTGACAATTTACCAAAAATTGTAGGGTTTTCAACTCACTTTGCTTCATGGTTAAGAGTTGTCTAGTCCAAGATCAAACAGTTCCTGGTAAAGACTAATCAAATCTGTTGATAGCTGATAGTTTGCTAAAAACTATATGGTTATCAATGCACCATGTTATGGCAATGAAGCATTGACTAGTCCAAAAGCAAACGGCTTTTGGTAAAGACAAGACAAATCCGTTGATAGTTGGTAGTTTACTCAAAACTACAAGGTAATCAATTCACATTGTTGTTTATAATGAAGAATTGGCTATCCCAGAGCAAACGGCTACTGGTAAAGGAATACCAAATCCGTTAATGGTTGGTAGTTTGCCAAAAACTATAAAGCCAACTGAGTTGGATGTTGCTGTATTGCTAAAAAGACAAGTTGCTGATGAAGATGGATAGCTTAAGATATAAAAAATTATTAAAGATCAAGATCAAGGTTTGACAAAGTGTTTGGATACATCCTACAAGAGCTTAAGAAGAATAAACTGAAGAAACATGAAGTTAAACAAGTTCAACAATCATGTTTAGGAGAGGATTGTTGGGAATTATGCATTCCTGACTTAGTACCGTTAGTTATATTAGTTAGTACCGATAGTTGTAATTAGTACTGACAGTACAAAATAGTTAGTACTGATCAGTTAGTTAGTACTGATAGTATAAAATAGTTAGTACCGTTTAAGAGATATGCATGAGATATTATAGGAAAAGATATGCATTATCTTTTACGCGTTTTGTAAGTCTGTTAGGGTTTATCCTTGGTCTATAAAAGGAACCCTACGGCATTAGAGAAGATAGATCTCATATACAATCTCATATCTCATAGTTAGTAATCTGTAATCGTTTTAGCAGATTAATACAAAAGTTTAGTTATCAATATTCATTGTTCTTCTTAGCATTATAAGTTAGTTTCCGCATAACTTATAGTGTTTATAGTCATTGTTTCTCCTGTAGCTTGTGTGGATATATCCATATTGGCTACAACCCTTAACAAGGTAGAAAGATCTATATTCAAAAGGATCTACAATAATTATTATTTACAATTATTTTTTATAAAATATATAATCGGTTCGTTTCGGCTGGGTCGGTCCGGTTTCTCGATTCGTTCCAGTCGGTTCGTATATAATTATTATTTAAAATTATTTTTTATAAAATATATAATTATTATTTACAATTATTTTTTATAAAATATATAATCGGTTCGTTTCGGCTGGGTCGGTCCGGTTTCTCGGTTCGTTCTGGTCGGTTCGTACATAATTATTATTTAAAATTATTTTTTATAAAATATATAATTATTATTTACAATTATTTTTTATAAAATATATAATCGGTTCATTTCGGCTGGGTCGGTATGCTGTGACAATCTTCCCCTAGTTGATTAATGACAAAACCAAATAAGCCGGATTCCCTTGAAGTTAATAATACGAATGAGAATGAAAACTTCCCCTTAAGCTACCAAGGCTCTGTAAGTTGCAAATCATCAAATCCTCTTCCCCTTTTTGTCAATATCAAATAGGAGACTAAAGTATGCAACTTTGATCTTCACAACTACGAACCAATATTACACTTCTAATCCAAGTATTCCAATGACCCAAATTGCCCTCCATTACGCACCTTAAGAAAAATGAACTTGAGCATTAGAAACTTAAACTAACAGTAGTAACAAAGACTAGCAGTAGTAAAAACATTCACCTCGATGCAACATATAAATGGTTAAACATTTTAACATTAAGCTTCCCCTGAAACCCATATGTTAACCATTTCTTGAATCTTCATTGTAATAATTACTGATGAAGAAAACTAAGTATAACGAACTTGATGTAGAAGCATAACAACCCAAACTTGTGTCTTATATCTTGCACTATCCACGTGACTTCGAACTTATACCCAAATCCAATGTATAGGGAGACCGCAATCTCTTGACAATTTATCCTCATCTTCTATGAGACACATAACCAAAGTGATAGCAAATGTGAGCATTGAGCACCATAAGAAAAATCACACACCTTTGCTAGATTTGTCAATTCTTTGTCACATCATTTCTAAGCATGAACAAGTTACCTCCTGCTAAAAGGTATGATAAAACACAAACCCAAATAATTCCACTTCTTCATTAAATAGGTGATAATTAACCATCTTCGTAACCAATTTAAAACAATAAATACGAGCCATTAAACTGTTAAGAACATGTAAAATCATAACCAAAAATTATCTTATTGTGTGTTATCGATAACCAAAATTGCCCTTTGTCACCCGATATCAAACCAAACTAGCAGTATAAACTTCTTTTCTCGGACAAGTCTGGCAGTACTAAAATAATAAGCCAGCAGTACTAATTTTTGACAGCAGTACAATCATAAGCTGGCAGTATTAACGAAAAAGCAAGCAGTACTAACCAAAACTTGCTCAAACAGTATTAAGTATTGTTTCTACTGTTAGCACGAACCAATAACAATTAAAAGCATGATGGCAGTATTAAAACAATACTTGATAACTCATCAAACAGTTGCAACTGAATACCAATCCCTATGTGAACACAAACAGTTTTAATATCCATTGGAAAAAAGTACCTATATACTTTATATCCCCATCCATGTATGTGAACAGTAGCCTTAATCCATGAACAACACTTAATTCATTTGAGCTCAATAGCACTTTCACCCTTTATCACAATATTCGAACATCCCATGTGCACGAATAGTATCATTAAACAACATAAAGCTATATATGACATTATTAAGATTTTTGACCAACAAAAGATATTGCACACCTTGAGTTTGAACATATCTTGCATTAGAATCTAAATAATAGAATACCAAGATATGTTTCCCCAATAACAACTTCTTGATGCATATCTTCCTTTTTTATGAGAGATCCTGTTGTCTCCTTAAATACAACCTCACGTTAACATGGCAGCATAAATACATCACGTTCAACAACTTAACAGTCCTTCCTCAGAAACCCTTCCTTTAATCCCATACATCAGGAATAAAATCATGAATTAGGGTTTCTTCATGTATTAAATTCACGTGACATCTTAAAGCTTTACGTGTCTTGAGGCCCAATGAAAAATTTAAACCCATTCATGAACACGTATATTAAAGCCATATACGTGATAACATTCTGCATAATATCCATGATGTATCATAGATGTCGATCACCATAGAAGCTCAAAAACCATAATTGGTTTTATTAAATAGAATCAGTAACATCAGCAATTAGAACATCTTCATGATTGGCTTGAAAGAATAGACTAGATCGTGACAAAACCCCAAATACAAATCGAACTTGATAAAGAATAAATCACCAAAAATCAAAAGCATCATACCTTGTTCGATTTGTAAAACCTTGTTGATCCTGGATCGAGAGCCACGAGGCTCTGATACCAATTGTGAAAACCTATAAGATCGTTTAAGCTCAGGTTGTTTAGACCTTTATCTAGGATAATATCAATGTTTATAAGTTATAAAAACAAAGCGGAATAAGAACAAAGATATTCAACAAGGTGTTTTTCATTAATAACCAAACGTTCTTCATAACACCAATTCTAGATGATCAATTCTAGAACGGTTACTCTTAACTAATAACAAGAATCATAGATTCTTGAGGCTAAAACAAACAAACCCTAGGCGTCAATTAGAGGACTTCACATCAGAGTGCTTATTTGGTTTTGTCATTATCAACTAGGGGAATATTGTTAAGAATTATATTTGAGTTGATAAGACAAAACACGAATGAAAGAAGATAGAAACAAAAGGACCAAAGTCGTCATTGAAGAATTCTACAAGCTAGTGGAGAAAATAAAGATTTGGTCAAAAAGAGATAAAGATGAATAATTATTTGATTCTCTCATTAATATCTTTTATTAGTTTCCATGTAAGCCTTGACTCCTTATGCTATAAAAGGAGGTCCATGCATATTATTTTAATCATCTAGAAAAGTGTGTCAAGATGTAGACACAGAAAAGTGTGTGTGTGTTATCTAGGCATCAAGTCCTCTAATGGACGCCTAGGGTTTGTTTGTTTTAGCCTCAAGAATCTATGATTCTTGTTATTAGTTAAGAGTAACCGTTCTAGAATTGATCATCTAGAATTGGGGCTATGAAGAACGTTTGGTTATTAATGAAGAACACCTTGTTGACTATCTTTGTTCTTATTCCGCTTTGTTTTTATAACTTATGAACATTGATATTATCCTAGATAAAGGTCTAAACAACCTGAGCTTAAACGATCTAACGATTAATTAGGTTTTCACACTTGGTATCAGAGCCTCGTGGCTCTTGATCTAGGATCTACAATGTTTTTACATTTATTGGTTTCTGTAAACAAGGCAAATTCGGCGAAGCTAAGGTTTTCTGGTTCGTAAAGGTGTTATTGTTGTAAGACTTGGGTATTAATACTGCTAAATTCATTGTACTTATTTTGATCAGATTTAGGTTTCATAATAGGTACGTATGATTTCGTACTGTTTTATATGCTTTTGTAAGGTTTTAGATCTGGTCAAATTCAATCTACAACAATCCAATCCAATAACAGTCACCTGTATATCTTTCTTGTGCATAACTGTTTACATTTATATTTACGAAAGTTATTAATGGTTATGGAAACATATCAGTTGGGGTTTCATATGGACATGGTTTCATAACAGCTTTCGGGGTTTTGGTTTAAGGTTGCATATGAGGTTAGTTTCATCAACTGAGTTAACTCGGTAATAACCGAGTTAACCCAGTAACAACACCAATACTATACATCTACAGCCAACCAGTATTAACCGAGTTAACCCTCGTCTCAAATCACAGCTCTAATCAACAAAAAAAACAACCGAGTCAACTCGGTAGTAACCGAGTTGAACTCAGGAACAAACCGCAACACTAACAACCCACATCAACAACATCAAATCACTACTCCTATCCCATTAACCATTATCATATCACTGTTACAACAAAACTCAAACCGAAAAACACATGATCTCAGATTCATCTCTTTTGTGTTCTACATTCAAGACAAGATTTTTAATCAATCAAGAACACGAGAGAACACCCATCATCGATCTTTAACAAAATAACATGAACCTACCCGAGATCTTATTTAAGATCTTAAAGCCTTCACTTGTTACTCGTTTCCTTGAACAGAAAGAACGATGGTTTTGGTTTCAGATTCGTGCTTTAAATATTATTGTGGTTTTGTGACGTCTAAGATAAGAATGAAGAGATGAGGTTTGGGAAAAGTATTAACTGTGTTTGGAGAGATAAGGTGTAGGCGTGTGAATATGTGTTTAGGGTTATGAAGTGTGTTGTTGTACCTAGTTATCTATCCTTTCATTGGATCAAATAAACAAAACACACATGGACCGGATCTATTCATTGGGATCTATGGGGATAATTTTGTAACAACTTGTTATTAGGCCGAGTATAATAGCAAAAGAAAATGGGCCAGCAGATAATTCAAGTATGTATGGGCTTAAAAATTCTAATGCTGCTTGACGTTGGGCTTCAAAGTTGAAACATGGGATTAAATGGATTTTATGATGGGTTCAAATACATTAGTACTGCTACAATAAGATTTAATGCTGCTAATGTATATATTGGATGTTTATACTACTAACGAAGAAGGTTAGTACTGTTCGTGTAGATTTGTACTGCTTTCTTTGTCCGATAAGATTTTAATACTGCTAGTGTCGTCCGAGAAAAGAAGTTTATACTGCTAGTTTGGTTCGATATCGGGTGACAAAGGGCAATTTTGGTTATCGATAACATACACAGGAAGAAAATTTTTGGTTATGATTTTACATGTTCTTAACAGTTTAATGGCTCGTATTTATTATTTTAAATTGGTTACGAAGATGGTTAATTATCACCTATTTAATGAAGAAGTGGAATTATTTGGGTTTGTGTTTTATCATACCTTTTAGCAGGAGGTAACTTGTTCGTGCTTAGAAACGATGTGACGAAGAATTGACAAATCTAGCAAAGGTGTGTGATTTTTCTTATGGTGCTCAATGCTCACATTTGCTATCACTTTGGTTATGTGTCTCATAGAAGATGAGGATAAATTGTCAAGAGATTGCGGTCTCCCTATACATTGGTTTTGGGTATACGTTCGAAGTCACGTGGATAGTGCAAGATATAAGACACAAGTTTGGGTTGTTCTACTTCAGCATCAAGTTCGTTATACTTAGTTTTCTTTATCAGTGATCATTACATAGAGCCTACAGTCTATGAGTAAGATTTAAAGAATGGATAACATATGGGTTTTCAGGGGAAGCTTAATGTTAAAATGTTTAAACCATTTAAATATCTACATTGAGGTGAAGAGTCTGACTACTAAACTCAGCCTTTGATACTACTGCTAGTGTAATTTTCATCTACTGCTCAAGATCATTTTATCTTAAGGTGTGTAATGGAGGACACTATTTGGGTCATTGGGAATACATTGAAATTGGAAGTGTAATATATGGTTCATAGGTTGTGAAGATCAACGGTTGCATACTTTATCTCTTATTTGAACGTAGTTGACAAAAAGGGGAAGAAGATTTGATGATTTGCAACTTGTAGATCCTTGAAAGAAAGTAAGTTCTCCTATAGAACTCATCTGAAACTTATCCTTCATTAGCTTCTCAAATCCAGTACATAACTCCTTGTTTGTAGAGCCAAAGATAATGTCATCTACATAGACCTGTACAAGCAAAATATCCCCTTTTTGCTTCTTGATAAATAATGTCTGATCTATCTTGCCTCTTTTAAACCCATTGCTCAACAGATAGTTAGCCAAAGTTTCATACCATGCTCTTGGTGCTTGATGCAAACCATAAAGTGCCTTGACCACCTTATAAACTTTGTCTGGATGGTCAGGATCTTTAAATCCTAGTGGTTGAGTAACATAGACTTCTTCCTCAATGGTTCCATATAAGAAAGCACTCTTTACATCCATTTGATATACCAGAAAACCCATAAAAGAAGCATAGGCCAAAAACAATCTTATTGCCTCAATTCTTGCCACAGGTGCAAATACTTCTTCATAATCAATACCTTCTTCTTGTCTATGACCCTGTGCAACTAACCTTGCTTTATTCCTAATCACTATGCCCCTTTCATCCTTCTTGTTTCTGAAGACCCATTTTGTTCCAATGGCCCTCTTTCCACTAGGCAAATCCACAAGTATCTAAACCTGTTGATGTTTGAATTGCAGAAGTTCTTCCTGCATTGCTTCCACCTAGGATGAATCAGATAGAGCTTTAGCAATACTTTTGGTTCAATCTGTGATAGGAAACAAGCATATAAATAAGTATTCAGGGTATCATGTGTCTTCTGTGCGTTCACATCACTGAGAAACCCTTGTTCAGAAGTTTGTTTTTCATTTCTCTTGTCTGAACAGTTTGAACTTTCACTTCAACCAATCACATTATCAATTGGGTGATTCTTTAATGTATTCTTTAATTGGATGGTTGGAACTATATAAGGAATTCATGATGTTCCCAAAATCAAACTCTGGTTTCATCCAAATGCAAACTTGTTTATTTGAACTAGCAATATTAACTGATGGGCCAACATTATTAAGTTTAAGACTACCAGTATTAACATTAGGACTAGCAGTATTAACATGTTGCCCAACATCATTAACATCTTTAGTACTGCTATCATCTGCAAACCTTTCTTGTTTAGCATTCTCATTATTTGGACCATCTTCAACCTGCTTTTGAGCATCATCAGCAGTTATTGGTTCACCATTTTCAACACCTTTGTAGGTTGAATCAAAATATGAAGTAGCTTTATCCATATTGGCATCACAAAACAATCTTGACTGCCTTCTTTAGATGTACCGCAGAGTCATTAGAAATACCTGCAGTAACTGGTACATAGTTCATAGATTGGGTTAGAGAATCAATATCAAACAGCCATTTTGGACCATTCCCTTCTATCATAGGCTTATTCTCTAAAAACCTAATATGCAAGTTTTCTTCTACCCTCCTGGTTCTAGTGTTGTATACCCTAAAAGCTTTACTACTCATAGAATATCCAACAAAGAAACCTTCATCACTTTTGCCATCAAACTTGCCTAGATTGTCTAAAGTATTAAGAATAGTAACATGACAACCAAATAGTCTCATAAAACTTAGAGCAGGTTTAAAACCTCTAAAAAGTTCATAAGGTGTCTTGTTATGAGGCTTGACTACTAATACCCTATTCTGTACATAGCAAGCAGTAGAAACTGCTTCAACCCAAAATGTGGTAGGTAACTTAGAGTCAGCTAACATTGTTCTAGCAGCCTCAATTAGTGTCCTATTCCTCCTCTTAGCAACACCATTTTGTTGAGGAGTCCTAGATACACTATATTCTCTTTTAATACCTTTTTCTCTGCAAAAATCATCCATAACATTGTTCTTAAACTCTGTCCCATTATCATTTCTGATTATTTTCACTTTCTTATCCACTAGGTTTTCTATTTCTTTGATAAATCTCTTAAGGATCTCACTAGTTTCATCCTTAGTTGTTAAAAAGAAAACCCATGTAAACCTACTATAATCATCAATGACTACTAAGCAATACTTCTTACGCATTACGCTACTCACAAAGGTTGGACCAAACAAATCCATATGTAGCATAAACAAAGGCTTAGTAATGGGATTTAGAACTTTGGACTTACAAGAAGCTCTGTGTTGTTTCCCTTTAAGACAAGCAACACAGGTTTTGTCATTTTCAAAACGTTTTTTAGGCAATCCTCTTACTAGATTATCCTTGACAAGCTTATTTATGTTTTTAAAATTTATATGACCAAGCCTTCTGTGCCATAGCATTGATTCATCTAATATAGCCTTTGCAATAAGACAAGTCAAGCTCTCTTTAGGAACAATGTTCTTCATATCAAAACTGTACATATTGTCCTTTCTAGGAATTTTAAGAAGTATCTGATTTTCATCAGACAACTTAAAATTTGGAGATAAGACAAGACATTCAGTGTTAGTAAAAAGGATATAGTTCTTTTTGTCACACATCTGTGAGACACTAAAAAGATTAAATTTTAACTCATTGACAAAGTATACATCTTTAAAATCAAGATTATCAGTCTTAAGTGTTCCTTTACCAGTAATTCTACCACCATATGCTCCTCCTCCAAATGCAACATAACCTCTATCAAATTCCTTGAAATCTAAGAAATAAGTTATGTTCCCAGTCATGTGCCTTGAGCATCCACTGTCAACAAATCCTTTATCATCATGTTGTGGCTTGCCCTGCACATAAAATTAAGGAAATTAGATTCCTTTGGGGACCCAAGCCATTACTGACTTGGATCTGCCTCGTGCATCAATGTAGTTGTGTCTTTTAAAAGCAAGTGATGCACCATTAGGTTTGGTAGGTCTCCAAACCCAATATGCTGAGGACTTTACAACATTCACCCGTTTTACCCTAACAGCATTAACTTGTCCTGAATAAACCCTAGCAGTAGTAACTGCTCTATGCCTTCCATTATAATAATGTCCTTTTGCAGTAAGCACAAATCTTCTAGTTAATGCTGTTTGCTTATAAAATGGCCTCTTAGCAGTTGATTGTGCTTGTTTAAAAAATGTGTCTTTGAATTAGCACTATGAACTGCTGTTTTGGGGTGAGCAGCATTAACAGGCCTAACAGTATTAAGTGGTGTTAGGCCAGTTTTCAACAAAACTGCTTTTGGAGACATATTCCTATGTACACTAGGGTGTGTGGTTTTGGCATCCACCCTACTGTAATTATTTCTAGATACTGTGCCTCTTCTTTGATGGTTATCACAATTAATCTGCAAATGATTAAAACTTCCACATATAAAGCAAGCCTTGTTATACATCACAAAATCTTTTCCTAGTTGATTGGATTTCTGTCCATTCCAATTCCTCTGATTCCCCCTAGGAGATTGTGATCTATACATTTCTGCATACCTAACTGACCTTTTGACTGGTTTTTCATGATTTTTAGGTTTAGTAAATTCTACCTTTTTATTAACAGGAAAAACAGTTTCTTTATCAATCTTAGGTGAACTCTCAACAAAGCTACTTGTGTCTTGTGATACTTGTTCTTCTACCAAAGACTCTTCAGTATTTTCTTTAGAATTATCTGATTTTTTATCACAAACAACATTAGACTCTTGCTCACTATCCTTAGGACCACTATCCTTAGGACCATAACCTTTGAACTCAGGCTCTTTGAATTCTTCAAGACCAGAATAAGACAGATCAAGCTTGTTAGGTCTATTATAGATTAAAGGATGTGGTGGAGGAACTGCACTATACCCTAAACCCTTTTTACATTTGTCAGATATCTGACTTCCTAACAACTGGTCTAAGTCTTTTGAGGCCTTATCAAATTTCTTAATTTTAAATTCAATGCCATCCTTTTCTTGCTTAACTTTTTCAAACTCACTTTTAAGCATATTTATTTCATAGTCTTTACAAGCTACTTCTCTTTTAAGAACTCCTATTTCTTCACTAAAAAGAACCTCATTCTTTTTATATGTGATAATTTGATCTTCTAGAGTTGCTAAACCTCTTTTATAAGTAATTGCTTTAAATTCAGATTCATTAAGTTTAACAAGCAAATCATCACACTGTTTCTTAAGAGTTTCATAGTTTTTTAAGAATGTTTTAGAACAACTTTTATCTGTGTATACCTCTGAGTCTGAAATTGCCATTAAATCCATGTTTGTCTGAACTTGTTCTTCTGCCATGTCACTCTAATCAAAACCTACACCATCTATAGCCAACATTACCTTTGAAGATTTGTCTTCATTGTTCCCTTGCTTTCTGGTGTTGTCTTGATTCCTGAACTGACTTTCCTTGCTTCTTGGTGCTCTACACTCTCTGGCAAAGTGTCCCAACTTATGACAGTTGTAACACTCAACCTTGGATTTATCATACCCAGCTATATCATTGGCATTAATGAAAATCTTCTTGTCTGTCCTCTGATAATACTTCTTTGCCCTCGCACTTAGCAGAGAGAGCTGCCACTTCAAATCTATTGCTTCCAAATCATCTTCATGAATTTGCTCTAAGTCTAGGTGTATGACATTAGAACCATTGGGATTTTCAACCATGAAAGCATACACAGTATTATCACTGACGCTAGCAGTACTAACTTGTGGGCTAGTAGCATTAACATTAGGGCTAGCAGTACTAACTTGTGGACTAACAGTGTTAGCATCATTAGTACTGTTAGTGCTTGGAGCAGTTATAAAGGCCAAGTTCTGAGCACCACTGCTTCCACCAACAATTTTTTTTACCTTTTGTTCAACAATTTTGAAGTTGTTGTACAAATCATCTATGCTCATAGTTTCAACCTCAGGCTTATTCATCCACGCAACTACATGAGTGTTCCACTCAGGGGGTAAGCTACTCAAAAATTTTGAGTTTAAATCTTCTTAGGGAATAACCACACCCAGAATAGCAAGCCTACTAACTATCTTCTGAAGCCTATTGAAGATAGAGTCAAGAGACTTTGTACTTGTTGCACTAAAATTCTCATACTGCTGCTTTAAAAGTGTCTTTTGAGTTTTCTTGGTAGCTGCATTACCTCCAAATCTTATTTCAATGGCAACAAACATTGATTTTGCATCAGGGTACTGGCTAAAAGTGAGTTGATGTTCATTGGGAAGAGCCATCAGTAGCAAGCTCCTTGCCTTGACAACATTCTTCTTATTTGTCTTTTCTTCAGTAGTTGCTGGTATAGACATCTTTGTCACTGAAGTATCATTCTCCTATGCTGTTTGTGGTACTAAGACCCATGAATCACCATTTTCTATGACCTCCCAGAGTGCATAGTCTTGGATCTAGAAGTACTGCTTAATCCTTATAACCCACATCTCATACTCACCCAATTTGAGTATGGGAAGCTTTGCAGTAGGACCACTATTTGTAGATTCAAGCTCCATGTCTTCTAGATCAAAGTTTCTCAAAGCAAAGCTCTGATACCACTTGTTGATCCCAAACCTAGATCGATTCCTTAGGTTGTCTAAGGTTAAATTACCTTGGATAAATCTAAAATAACTTGTTGTAGAAACTTTGTATGTATATTAAAGTGTATGCGGAATCTACACCTTAATACCTAGAAGAATTATGAACAAAACAGTAATCTTGAACAAACAAAGATAAAATCAAACGCTCCAATATTATTAGATCAATAATACGAGTACTCTTCACTTAGTACTAGGGTTTACAACCTTGAAGCTTTTCTTAATCAACTTTGACAACTATGAAGACTTATATGCAAAACTGATATCCCAACTAATGCCCTAGAGCCTCCTTTTATAGACTAAGGAGTCCTAGTCGGCTTACAATACATTCCTAAGATATCTTAATCTTTTCTATACATAAACATAATCTTTTATATAAATACATTATGTATATCTTGTACATAAATATCTCAATACTTATCTTCACAAGTATTCTTGTTCTCCAAACAATCTTTATCTCTTTAATCCGTCTTTATCCTCTTGACAGTAGAGAGTCTTCAAGCAGTTGTAATCTTTTCACCAGCAGCACTAATAAACATAAGCAGTAGTAATATTAGTACTAGCAGTACTAATATATACTCACAGTAGTAACTTGTACTAGCAGTCTTAACATTTACTACTAGCAGCACTAACTACTTAGCTTATATTTTAGTCTTCAACATTGAGCAGTCTTAACTTCAACTAACAGCAGTAACTTTATGCTATTAGTACTAAATTATACTAACATTGGTAACTAGCATTGGTAACATTATACTACCAGTACTAACCACTTAGCATAATTTCCATTATGTACCTGAGTAGTAGTAACTTCTAAGAGTCATTGAAGTCTTTTAAGTCCCAACAGCCTACATTCTAGAGCTTAAACGAAGATAATATGAAGATTATTGATTCTTACATACCAATACGTCGTATCCATCAAGGAAGATACGGTGTATCCGTGCCAACCCTTCACTGAAGACCACGAAGAAACAAAGATCAATACGTTGTATCCAGAGAATCCTATACACCGTATCTAAGATATAGAATGTGAATATTCTGAAAGATATCAAACATGGTCCCTACTCCAATAAACCCCTGAAACATTGTATCGAAGACCTTCGATACGCCGTATCGACCCAATTCCAGACGCTATAAATTGAAGACCCTAAAACTCTGTTTGAGGGAGGCAAGTGTGCTTTTAACCACCAAGGTTGGTTTTTAGAAGACAAAAAAAGCCAAGAAGGTGCAGCAACATGCTTCAATCCATAGGGAAACCCTTGTAATTCATATACTCTTGATAATCGTTCAATCTTTGGTATCATTCATTTAACTCGGATAGTTTACCTTGTTTGATTCGATTATTATGTTTGTATTTATCACAATGGTAAATGGCTAATACATTTAGGTATTAGCCATATTTATGAAGATTTCAATGTTTGCTTTGTTTATCTCGATTGCTTAATATATTTTTGGTTTTTGATTATGTTTATCACATGATAATTGTTTATGTGCTTTAATGTGTGTTCAATCCGTATCTAAGGATATCGCATGTAGCTTAACTAGATATCGAATAGTTCTCACATAGTAATTTATATAGGTAGAATTAATAGGATCACAAATAAAGTCCTGCTAAATCCGTGTCTAAGGATATTGCATGTAGCTTAACTAGATATCGGATAGTGCCTTTGGTTTAGTGAACAAGTTAGACTAGCAGGTGACCTAGAAAGATTCTAACAAATAACTTTCTGATTCCCTTAGCTTAGTTTAGATAGTGAACTACCACTTATATAAATTACCGTAAGCAGTAAGTTAGTAAAGTCTCTATGTGCTAGGGTTTAACAAGATCACCATTGCTTTAATCCTTGAGATATATTATAATCAGTAAAAAGGATGCTTTATGCGGATACGTTCAATTATGACATAATTCTTCGTATCTAGGTCTTAGAAAGAAGTAACGCCTAAGTCTTAAGAATGATATGCCACCTCGAGATAAGTAATCATTGCACTAAATAAACAAACCTGCGTTTTAATTGGAATAAATATGGTTAATACATTTCCCTTACATTAGGCATCACCGCATCTTTATCTTCTGTCTATCTCCTTGTGTGTATTAGTTGTCATCAAAACCCTAGGTTAGATATTGATAAAGTAAAAGCTCAAAGTGGTGAGAGATCATCAAAAGAGCTATGCGGATAAAAGACGTAAACCGTTAGAGTTTGAGGTAGGTGATCAGGTGTTATTAAATGTGTCGCCATGGAAGGGTGTAGTGCATTTTGGAAAGAAGGGTAAGTTAGCACCAAGATATGTAGGACC
Source organism: Tanacetum coccineum (assembly GCA_026074375.1). Taxonomy (NCBI): domain Eukaryota; kingdom Viridiplantae; phylum Streptophyta; class Magnoliopsida; order Asterales; family Asteraceae; genus Tanacetum; species Tanacetum coccineum. The sequence goes on from BQNB010041296.1 coordinate 14,567, forward strand.
GTTTGAGATCCTTGAAAAGATTGGTCTTGTAGCTTATAGGTTGAGGTTACCTGAGGAGTTAAGTAGTGTGCATGACATCTTTCATGTGTCAAATTTGAAGAAGTGTTTGGCGGATGCTAATTTGCATGTGCCATTAGATGAGATCAAGGTCGACAAGACCCTTCATTTTGTCGAAGAACCTATAGAGATTATGGAGCGAGAAATTAAGAAGTTAAAACATAGGAATATAGCGCTTGTGAAAGTTAGGTGGAATTCGAAGCGTGGACCTGAGTTTACTAGGGAACACAAGGACCAGATGAGGAATAAGTATCCATAGTTGTTCGTAGACCGAATTGTTAAGCCTGCTAGTTAAATCTCGGGATGAGATTTCCTCAAGGAGGAGACACTGTAACATCCGTAATTTAACCAGGTTGGTGAAACCTTTAGAATTGGCTAAGAGTTCATTTTGTGTGTTTCTTGTGTGCTATGTGTTTTATATGTGTGCTAAGTGGTTTGAATAGGTGCTTGATATTGTTTGGAGGTGTATGATCATCTCATTTTGAGTGTGTTTGCGTTTAGTGAATATGGGAAAAGAAAGGCGTATTGCATGCAATGCTATGTAAATAGTTGGATAAGTTTGTGTTAAGCGGTTGTGGAAAATGTATTAAGATGGAAATAGGTTAAGTGAGTGAAATTTGGCGAATTAGGGTAACCTTTCCCTAAATATAGAAATGAAATGTAAAAATGAAAAGTTATTTAGAATTTAGTAAGTTGAGTATTTATGTAAAAGTTTAACCCAAAATTAACTAAGGTTTTTATAAAAACTTAAGGTAATAAAGATAATTAGTTAATTAATAAATAAATAAAAATAATATATATATATATAGGGGTGTTCGGCCGGTTTTAAAGAAAAGAAAAAAAAGGAAACAACGTTTGACTTAAAATAGGATTCTATTACTATAAATACAAATCTAATAAATCCCTAAATCACTTTTTCTCTCCCCTGTCCCTTTGATCAGCCGAATCCTTCAAGAGAATAAAAAAAGATTTTTTTTAATCAAGAACGAGTTGGTGATTTAGTGATCCAAGAATCAAGATTTAGGTATGTTTCAATTAAGCTTTTGTTTAGTTTTTTTTAAAACATGTAACAATTAATATGATGGATCATTAGGGTTTTAAGATCTACTATAATTAAGGATGTTTTAATCATGCTAGAGTGTTTAGGGTTTGATTGGGATCGTATTGGTATAAACGGTTAGGTTTAAATCGCGTTAATTTATGATTTAGAGTTGAGCAGAATTTAGGTCTGTGTTCAACTGATGATATCTAGATGTTAAAAACGTGTTTTGATATGATTCAAAAGCCTAAATTGTAGTTCAAAGAGTCTAGTTTTCAAAAAGTCCGGCCTCGTTTGATTTGGAGTTATGGAAGTTAGTTAAACATTGGTTACAAGAAAAGTTGTCAAAAAAGTAAATACGGGTCAGATTTAGGTCATGTTTAGGAGGGTAAAACCGTAACTTAAAAGTGGAATTAAGGTTAGCCAATCTACAGTAATTAATTTCTATATATAAAAAGAAACCCTAGAAGGAGAGTTTCTGATTGTGTGTCTAAGTATGATAGTTAGAGCCATACTTTTTAGTGTGCAATCAGATCCGAATTAGGACAGTTTTGAAGTTAGATTTTATTTGGGATAGTTATGCATGTAATGAGTGGTTGGGAATCACGAGGTAGTTAGTAAACTCATAGAGGAACTTAGATGATTTTTGGTATAATTTATGAAGGTCAGTAAGTAAGGGTTTTGAGAGGGTAAAGTCACACTAAAATTCTGCATTTTTAAACAAATTGTAGTTAACTAGTGTAATGAGTTAATGAAGTGGTTAAGGTTAGGCATGGTGTCGGGGTGACCAATGATGGTTAATCAAACCCCTAAACATCCATCATATGTGTGTTACATGGACTAGAGCTTTTAGCTTGGTCGCGTGTAACCGTGTTTATTTATTTGTATAGTTGCGTGATAGGAATTGGAAGCTGCGTGTTGAGCATTCAGGCGAGTTACATAGTCCCATGTTTTACATTGTTTTAAACTTGGGATGGAAATGATTCAAGTGTTTAAATGAGTTTTGAATTCTTTTTATTATGTGTTATTGTAAATGCATGGACTATTATGTGACTAATGTACGTTATGTGCTACATGTTTTGAGATGTAATATTGTTGTGTGGCCTAGTCAGGTGGATTACTTGAGGGTATCATTGGCCTAAGCTAGAGGAAAAGAGAGTTGGTATTATCCAAGGGTGATATGGGTCGTCTGCTTGGCGTTTGAATGATTGATTTGATTTGATTTGATTGAATTGCATATTAGCTTGTATGTTAGTTAGCATAATTGTCATGCAAAGCGTATTGTTTTATAATTGCAGGAATTGGTTAAATTGTTTTGGTAACGGATTGAATATGTGTGTCTGAAAACCTATGTTTCTCACCAACTATTGTGTTGACGTATAAGCATCATTTTCAGGTATTTAGCATGATGAGACTAAAGTTAGGAAAAGTGGCTAGATGGACCGTAGGCAACTGGCGAAGTTTAGTTATCTAGATTTCGTATTTGTTTTGGATGATAAATGATTTTCGTTTTGATTTGATAGGATGTTTGAATGTTTGCATTGTCATGACATTGGCATGAACTGCCTTTATTTCAATGTCAGACGCCTTTTGGATTTTATTGATGTGTTTTGGGTATTTTCATGGCACGGTGTGTCTATACCTTGTATCTTTATGCATGTTTTAGTTTCTCTTATAGACGCCAAAGTGTTGTGATGATTCCCTTTCTCGTCGCACCTTGCGTTTCTGCCTTGGCGGGGTGTGACAAATGAAAGTCTTAAAAAGCTAAAATATCAACTAGCCAATTTTGACAATGTAGTGAAAAAGAGACTCACATCTGATGCTATAACTGTGGGGTCTTGGGGTTTTGAACATACAAAAGAGTGTTTTGTAACTAAAATAATTCTATTTTTAAAATTTTTAAAGGACACCTTTAATGCGTTTGATAAAACTCTTTTAGATGAAATTACTGAAGTTCAAATTGTTTTTAACCAAATGGAAGCGGCTGTTGATCTGTGTTTTGTAGACAAAAATGATTTTGAAATTCAAATCAAACAGCTAAGCATTGATAATGATCAACTCCTAAAACAAATCATGTCTCAAGAAATTGTGCATATTGTTGTGGATTCTGTGGATAGTTTTGATGTGCAAAAGTCATGTGTGAATGAATGCAATAAGTGTCTGGAACTTGAGACTAAGCTTTTCAAAAAGAAAGATTTGATTGAAAAAGATGTTTATGATAAACTTTTGAAACGTTATTCACCACTCGAAAAGCATTGCACCTCAACTCAATCAAGAAGTTTTTCAAAAGGACAATTTTTGTGAAAATGAAAATGCTCCTACATTTAATCAATTATTTGAATTAAATGAACTGAAAGCTCAGTCACAAGAAAAGGACACGGTTATAAGAAAGTTGAAGGATTTAATTAAATCTTTGATGGAAAAAGAAGGTGTGGAAAATGTAAAGAAAGACACTGATGAGACTAAAACAATCAACATTGAGCTGGAGCATAGTGTGGCAAAATTACTTTCGGAAAATAAAAATTTGAGAAAAGAACGAGAGCATTTGAAATCAATTTACAAAGACCAATTTGACTTAATTAAAAAGACACGTGTTCAATCAAAAGAACATTGTGACTCTTTAATTGCTCAAATTAATGCAAAGTCTATTGAAAATTCAGATTTAAATGCTCAACTTCAAGAAAAGGTTTTTGCGATTACAACATTGAAAAATGAATTAAGGAAACTTAATGGGAAAAATGTTGTCGATACTGTGGTTTCAAAACCTAATGCTACTATTCCTCCAGGAATGTTCAAGCTAGACATCGAACCTATTTCTCATAGGCTTAAGAACAATAGGGATGCTCATGAGGTTTACATTGACAAGAGTATAGAAAATACTAACACTCTTCATCAATTTGTAGAAAGCGCTAAAACACATAATCCTAGTGAACCTCTATTAGAATATGCTTGCATGTTTACAAAACACGTTCAGGAATTGTTAGTCTATGTCTCTCAGACTAGGGGTGTTTAGTGTTTGGTTTCACACCGAACAAACCGAAGAATAAACTGGATTGAAACCGAATAAAACCGGACCGAAAATTTTAATTGGTGTATGCTTTGGTTTGAAACCGAACCGAAGTATTTAATTGGTGTTTGGTTTGGTTATGGTTTGACAAAAATAAAACCAAACCAAACCGAAAAACCGAATATCTTTATACACATAATTTTGTTTTGATTATATATGTATACACATATTCTATGATATTATCCTAACTAGCAATTCTAGTTTTTTAAAATATCTTTAAACTAATCACTCCTCAAATCAAGCATTGATGTATATGAGAAAAAGTTTACCTACTTGATTCCAATAAATTCACATATGATGAGCAAGAGAGAAGTTGCAAATGAGTTTGGATGCTTGAAGTTGGAGTATTCAAGCTAATAAGACTTCTAAAGATTTTTTTCGTAGAAAACTATATCTTATTTCTCTTTCATTTATTTCCATTAAGTTTTGAAAGCTTTTCGTTTCTTAAACTTTTTTTGTTGATTTACTTGAGCAGTTTATGAGACCTTTTGATTTGTTAATTTTATTTAAAAATTTAGGTGTTTATTTGTGACTTTTAGATTATATTTTGGAGTTTACTTGAATTTGGTTTTCTTGGTTTTAACCGAAACCAAACCAAATTCTAATATGGTGTATGGTTTGGTTTTATCCGTTCTACAATTGGTTGGGTTTGGTTTTGGGTTTGACTTTGAAAATTTTCAAACTGATGAATCCAAACCATACAACCCAAAAACCGAACCGATGAACACCCCTATCTCAGACGTGCCCTAATTCACCAAAACCTAGTGAGAAGTTAGTTGTTGTCACACCGATGAACAAGGGCATAAGAGTTAGATTCGCCGAACCTGTCACATCTTCAAGCAATATTCCCAAGCAGACTGATTCTCTTAAAACCAAAGATTCTAACAAGCCTTTGTTGACTTCTACATGAGTAAAACCTACTACTAGTGCTAGTGGATCAAAGCCTTCAGGCAATACAAAGAACAATAGGATCACGCGACCACCAAGTAGCAATCAGAAGAATAAAGTAGAAGACCACTCTAGGAAAGTTAAATCTAGTTTGAATAAGAAGAATTCTGTTTCTGAACCTATTAGTAATGCACTTGTTAAGCATTCTGTGAGAAATGCTAAGTTTGAATCTATTTGTGCTATCTGTAACAAATGTTTGTTTGATGCTAATCATGATATGTGTATTATTGATTATGTGAATGATGTGAATGTGCATTCGAAATCTAAACCAAAAAGAAATAAAATGAGAAAAGTATGGAAACCTACGTGTAAGGTGTTTAGTGAAATTGGATATAGTTGGAAACCTACAAGAGGACCTTCACTATAGTTGGAAATAGGTGCCCTTTAACTAGGATTACCTCCACAAAAGTAGTGCCTCCTAAGGAAACCACTATTGCACCAGTAGTAACACCAACCTTAAGAATCTTAGTTTACAGTAGGAGACCAAAAGCAACAAGATTTGTAGGTTCCAGTAGCAAAGTTAAGATTATAGAATATAAAACTTCTAACTCTAAGGAACCCAAACAATCTTGGGGATCCACTATTTTTGATGTTCCATCTTCTTCTCTTAACGATTGCAGGTTGTCCAAATTGTTCTCTGGTATTTGGACTTCGGCTGCTAAAAGCATATGACCGGAAATCGCTCTCAACTCATCAACTTCGTCAGTAAATTTTTGGGTACCGTCAGATTTGGAAATGATCATATTGCTAAGATAATGGGTTATGGAGACTATCAAGTAGGAAACGTTACAATATCTTAAGTTTATTATGTGGAAGGGTTAGGTCACAACTTATTCTTAGTGGGTTAATTTTGTGATTCTGATCTTGAAGTAGCTTTTCGCAAACACACCTGTTTCATTCGTGACTTAGACGGTGTTGATCTACTCAAGGGTTCTCGGGGTTCAAATGTATACACTTTATCTATGGACAATTTGTTACTCTCCTCTCCTATATGTCTCTTTTCTAAGGCCTCAAAGACCAAGTCTTGGTTGTGGCATCAAAGATTGTCTCATTTAAACTTTGATTATATCAATTCTCTTGCCAAACAAGGTCTAGTCTGAGATCTTCCAAAACTAAAGTATCAGAAGGATCATTTGTGCTCTGCCTGTGCTCTTGGTAAAAGCAAGAAACACTCCCACAAACCCAAAGCTAAAGACTCCATTCAATAAAAACTCTATCTGCTGCATATGGATCTTTGCGGGCCAATGAGGGTTCAAAGTATCAATGGGAGAAAATATATACTGGTTATCGTTGATGATTTTTCTCGGTTTACATGGGTGAAATTTCTACGTTCAAAGGATGAAGTTCCAGAGTTCGTAATTAAATTCCTAAAAATGATCCAAGTTCGTCTGAATGCAACCGTTCGTAACATCAGGACTGATAATGGCACATAATTCGTCAATCAGACACTGAAGGCTTACTATGAAGAAGTCGGAATCTCACATCAAACATCAGTTGCTCGCACTCCATAACAGAATGACATTGTCGAAAGACGGAACCATACTTTAGTGGAAGCTGCTCGAACCATGTTGATCTTTTCAAAGGCTTCATTATTTCTTTGGGCGGAGGCAGTCGCGACAGCTTGCTATACACAAAACCGATCATTAATCCAAAAACGTCACAACAAAATACCATATGAACTTCTCCATGATCGAAAACCTGACTTATCCTATCTTCATGTCTTTGGTGCTCTGTGCTATCCCACTAATGATGGTGAAGATCTTGGTAAGTTGAAACCAAAGGCTGATATTGGAATCTTTGTTGCTTATGCTCCCGCGAAGAAAGCATTCTGAATCTACAACAAAAGGACCCGAATGATTATTGAGACTATACATGTTGATTTTGATGAGTTGACAGCAATGGCTTCTGAACAATTCAGTTCAGGACCCAGGCCTAACCTATTGACTCCTGGAACAGTCAGTTCAGGACTCGTGCCAAACATTCCTTCTTTAACTTCGTATGTTCCACAAACAAAGAACGACTGGGAAATTCTGTTTCAACCTATGTTTGATGAGTACCTTAATCCTCCACCATGTGTTGATCTTCACTTTCTTGCAATAATTGTCCAGAACCTCTATTTCAACTGGTACACCTTCCTCAACGACAATTGATCAAGATGCATAATGACATCAAATAATGTCACTTTTATAGCATCATTTATCCCATGTAATTAACCCATTTTGTATAATTATTGCAAAGAATTGTTACTTAATCGTTTGTATTTGAGAATTGCAGTAATTATGGAGTACTTGGTGAAAGTTAACTAGAAGGCACGCATTCTAGAGCTTAAACAAAGAAATATGAAGAAATTTGATTCTGACATCCAATACGCTGTATCCATCAAGGAAGATACGGCGTATATGTGCCTGCACTTCACTAAAGACCACGAAGGAAAGAAGATCAATACACCATATCCAGGAGAATCCAATACGCCGTATTCAAGTTATAGAATGTGAATATTCTGGAAGATATCAAACGTGGTCCCTACTCTAAGAAACCCCCAATACGCCATATCGAAGCCTTTCGATACGCCGTGTCGACCTTTTTCCAAACCTTATAAATGGAAAACTTAAAAACGAGTTTTAAGTGTGCTAAATCATATTTTCGATACCTAAACCATAAAAGTCGATTTTTAGAGAAGAAGAAGAGCAGAAGAGGTCTTGCAACGTAATCAATTCCATAGGAAACAACTTGTAATCTCCTATACTCTTGTAATCGTTCAGTTTTTGGTATCATTCGTTAACTCGGTTAGTTTACCTTGGCTAAATTATTACTCTTGTATTGATTATGACGTTTGAAGGCTAATACCTTCGGGTATTAGCCATTATTATGAAGATCTGAATGTTTGGTTTGTTTATCGATTGCTTAATTTATCGTTGATTGCTTGTTTATGTTTATCAGTTTATACTTGTTTATGTGCTTTTGTATGCGACCTATCATTCAACTAGATCTAGTGATACGAACCAAGTAATCTAGATGTCGGGATAGCTCTCCATATAGTGATTTATACATCTAGACCAATAGGATCAGAAATAACGACCTATCCTTACCCTTAGATTGTGAGCTTAGTTGGACCAACAGGTGACCTTGGGATCAACGAGTACTTTCTCGATTAATTGGTAAAGACTTGGTTAGTAGACTACTAGTGTATGAATTGCCTTTAAGCAGTAAGTGGGTAAAGTCTCTATGAGCTAGGGTTTAACAAGATCACCATTGCTTTAATCCCTAAGATAGATTATAATCAGCAAATAAGGATGCTTTATGCGGATACGTTTAATTGTGACAGAATTCTTCGTATCTAGGTCTTAGGAAGAAGTACCGCCTAAGTCTTAAGAATGATATGCCGCCTCGAGATAAGTAATCATTGCACTAAATAAACAAACCAACGTTCTGATTGGATTAATAATGGTTAATACAGTTTTCTTATATTTGGCTAGACCGCTCTTTTATCTTTTGTTAATTTGCTTGCGTGTGTTTTAGTGTCTTAAGTTGATTTTAGTCACCACAAAACCCGTGCCAGTCTCTCAGGCTGAAAACCCCCTTATCCGTTAGATTTAAGATTAACATAGGTTTAGCATAGGTTTAACATAGAATAGAATTAACTTAGTTTAGATAACCAAAATATTAATAAATTAAAAGATTGTTTCTCGCTCTTAGTGATCGACACCCTACTTACCACGAAATTACCACCGATCGGGTACACTGCCCGTTTAAGTGTTGTTTTTGATTAATTTGGCAAAATATAAATTTAAAACTTGAAATCATAAAATTAACACCACACAGCGATACATCAAGTTTTTGGCGCCGCTGCCGGGGAGTGAAAATTTAATCTTGATTTTTATTTGATATTTTGGTTTTTAACATTAGATTAGATCTAACCCTTAGGATTAGTGTAATTTAGATTAGTGCATAATTTTGTATATTCTATATATTTGTCTTTAATTATTTGCTTGTATATTTGTGTGTTTAATTGTTTGTGTGATTTAATTATTTTCTAATACACTGTTCTGGTCGATAACTCGATACGGTGTATCCACTTCCATTGGATACGGCGTATCCAACTTTCTTATCTAATACAGCGTATTCGTTCAAAAGATTAATACGGCGTATTCAGATCCATTGAATACGGCGTATCGATCATCTGATACAGAATCAGAATCTGAGATTTCGTATTTGGTTTCCGTGCCTAATTTTTTTTATCTTTCTTCAGAGCAAATCCTGCTGATATTTTTACCTTTGTAACAGATCGTACTTATCAGAGCTAGTCGATTGAAGAATGGCAGATAAAGAAAAGAAATCAACTATGAAAGGATTTGTGACTAATGACCAAGCAGATTACTATTCAGGGATTACAAGCATTACAGTTAATGGAAAGAATGCTTATGAGCTGAAAGGAAAATTCCTTGATGATTTGCACAATAATGCCTTTAGTGGTACAAATGGGGAAGACGCGGTCGAGCATATCGAATACTTTTTGAAAATTGTTGACCCAATTGATTTACCAAATGTAAATCAAGATAAACTTAGAATTGTTGTTTTCCCAATCTCATTGGTTCGAAATGCATGGAGATGGTTTGATGAAATTAAAGGATCAATTACTAGTTGGATCGATTTGACTGCTAAATTTTTTGGAAAATACTACCTACCTTCCCGCACTAGCAAAATTAACACCCCTATAATTAAGTGGGACCCTACTAATCCGGAGTTCAAAAATTGGTTGGCCTCAAAGTTTATGAACTATATGAGGATGGATATATTTACTAAAGGAGCGTTATGGGATTATTGGAAATTGGGAAGCGATGAAGTTGAGCCAACAAATGAAAAAACTTCCAATCTTGAAGAAGCTAAACAGGATGATGAACAAGAAATCGGTGAAATTTTTAGAATTGAAAAAACTTGTTCGATTATGAAACACCACTGTGCGAAAAATTCAAAAAGTTCAATTACCTACTCAAGATAGACCCGGATGTCCTTACTAATGATATTGTGGGATTCAAGACTTATGATGAATACAAGGATGATTGGATTTATGAATGGAACAAAAACGTGCGATGGGTACACGAAAAACCATGGACTGGCGCTGGAGTATGGACTGAACCTACTCCAGTTATGCATTGTTGTAAGCCCTTTAGTTATAAAAATGGATGTTCAGAGTGGCCTACCTGTAGTTGGAGAGAAGATGGATATTGTAATGGAGGAAACTTACCAGGAGCTTACATAGTAGGAGACACACTTCGTTACCAAGATTTAGAATGGTACGATGCTTTAAAGGATAGTGAGTTAAAAGAAGAAGCTTTAAGAAATAAGGCTATCATGGAAGGATTAATCAATGAAGATGTTGAATCGAATAATGAAGGTTGGAAAAGTTAGGACGACTTTGAAAATACCAACGGTGATCATAATGAATGGGAATATGAGAATGAACATGAAGATGATGAAATACATGAGTTATGTGGTAATGAAACTCATGAGTTGTTGGTTTGCAATATAAGAAAATTCGAGATGATCAAGTATTCATTCGGACAAGACGAAGAGTATGTTGCTGTTAAAGAAAATGAATACGAAGATTTGACGAGTACAAGCGAAGATGCATGCTGAGCATACCAAGAAATATTTCGCATGATGGACGAAGGATGGATGGTAACAAGAACCAAATGAAAGAAGCTAGAATGAAAAAGTCTAACTTAAAGACTAACTGAAAGAAAAGTGCTTCCCGGGACCCGGATTGTTATTTATTTTTATCAAGTCTGTCTTCTCAGACATCAATATGGCTTATCCGCTTCATACCATATGGCGTATTGAATGTCTGGATGTTATCAGTCCTTTATTTTTATGCACTTTAAACATTATTGTTAGATCTGGCAATACGGCGTATTCATGCACATGATACGGTGTATTTGGCAGACTGGCCCGTATTTAGATACTTTTTACAGGTTTCTATATATGGCGTATTCCAGTTTATGGATACGGCGTATTCCAGTTTATGGATACGGCGTATTGGTTTCCTGTACAGTTTATTTAGCTTATTTAATTAACCATAGATACCCGAGATAGGATTTTGCATGTTTTTCCTATATTTTGCACAGGACCTCGCTGCAAAGAAATCGACAATGTTGGTGAAGTATCTACAATCTGAAAATCTAGAAGTGTTGGAGTCTTGAAATCTCAAGACGGCTATTCAACACGTAATCTTGCTCATTAACTCAACTTGGGGAATCTACCGAGCAAAATATCAGGGGAGTTTCTCATTCTAATTCTTTTAAATTCCCGTTTTTAATGTTTTATCTATACAACGAGGACATTGTATAATTCAAGTGGGGGATGGGAATTAGAATGTATACTTGTCCTATTTTTCACATAAAATGCTTAAATTATGCTCAAATTTAAAAAAAATTCAAGCATACTTTTGTGAAATTACTTGTTACATAACCTGCACACAATAACACTTATTAGTTAATTGTGAGGATTTAACCTTATCCGTTTCCAAATGTTTACCCAAATTCCACAAAAATATGTATGTGTCGGTGATGTTGTAGACTTTAGAACTTGGCTTGGTATATCTATTCGAGACCACAATAATGAGTACTATGGATTTAGATGGAGTAACTTGTTTAAATTGGTAAATTTCTACGATTACACCCAAAAAGCCTTTATATGTTGTTTTATTAACTAACTACACTAGTTATTTAAATCTTCGTATAAACCCTTTGTTTACTCTCACTATAAGAGTAAGTTACCCCTAGAAAAACCAATAGAGCCAATCCTTTAGGAATAACACCAACTGTTTGTTTCGTTACACCTTTACACCTTAGCCTACCCTGTTAGATTAAGTCCATTTATCAGTTGCTAGTTGCGTAAAGTGTAAAGTATGTATTTCCCGAGTCTTGTGTTAATTTTCTATGTTTGGTATGGTTGGAATAAACTTGCACATTGCAAATGGAATGTATAAAGTAGTCAAAACTCATGTATTTTTACTACCATCATAATTATTGGTACATCCAAAGAATGAAGAATTATCGAAGGAATTATCTGGAGTTATTATCGTGAAGATGGTGAAATTACACCGAGTTTCGTAGTTAGTATATTAAAAAAATCGAAAAAATTAGAAAATTGCAACAAAAAAGAGGAGGAAAGTTTGAAGATAATCGTTTCGCAAGAGCTTAGACCGAAGGAATTATATGAAGGATCGATTATTCATTGATATGTCTATAAGTTAACGATGTAAAGTTTTGTATAAAGTGATAGATATCACCACTTGCTTGTAAAAGTATGTAAAGTATGGGATGATTGGGAATTTGACTGTTACGGGAACGCCAACTCAGGTTGTTGTTTTTGATCTATGATCAAGACGTGTGTAAATAGTTGTGTCTTTTTCATGGTAACAGTCAGGAAAAAGTGTCTAGCAACATGTATCTTGGACCTAGTCTATTTGTTTAGTACTTTTTATTTAATAACAATTTATTTCCCTTTCCTAATCATTAACAATGGGTTTTACGCGAATGAGGATGTGTACGAGCATGCATGTCTATTCCGTCGTTATGGCCATGTATGCATGTCTCAACTGCCTTGTTGGTTTATTACTATTGGTGAAAGTTAGAAGATCTCTATCATATATCATTCGTCATCCTAACCCTTGGTTAAACTCGAATGAGGATGTGATCGAACACACGTCTATTCCGTCATTACAGCCATGTATGTGTGCTTTAGTTGTGTTGTTGGTGTGGTACTTTTGGTGAAATATTGTAGAATGATCAACCATAAGCCTTATAATAAAAACCTATTTACCATCATAAACTTGTTACTCGTTAGCTCTAGTGGTGGAGATGTATATCCTTGCCAAGCCTGTGATAGAATACTCGTCACGACCGAGAAATTGAGCGAATTAGTTACATGTTACCACATAGATTAGTTGAGTGATTTTAGTGTTTTCATCTTCCTATTTCATAAGGTGTTTGGATGGATACTTGTAATAGATCAAATAAATGCTTAAACGGAAAAATCCTTAGGGATACATTTTCATAAACTTCTAAAGGATACTTGAGGACAAGTAGGATTCAAGTGGGGAGATATTTTATGACATCAAATAATGTCACTTTTATAGCATCATTTATCCCATGTAATTAACCCATTTTGTATAATTATTGCAAAGAATTGTTACTTAATCATTTGGGTACTGAGATTGCAGTATTATGGAGCAACTTGGTGAAATTTAACTAAGGGCAATGTTGATTCCCGTTCTGAACAGTATCTTTAACTCTTAGCTGACTATAAGGTTTAGTTGTATTGGTAAATCAAGACAACTATGGTAGAAAAACTTTGATTGGGAATATTACCAAACTATGCGGAAACTAAGTTGTGATACTAAGAAAGAATAATAACAATTAACCAAACGTTACAGCTTCAATATATTAATACGATCACTCTTAATAGTGATAGGGTTTACAACCTTGAAGCTATAACTAACTAGGAGTAAAACGTGTATATGATGATTGTGTAGAGATTGATGTATTTTCTCTATACCCTAGGACATCCTTTTATAGTACAAGGAGTCCTAGTAGGTTACAATACAATTAATACTTTCCTAAGTATACATCAATACTTTCCTAATAAACCTTGTACCTACTCATCATATTTAATATTATTAATACTTTCCTATAAAGTATTCAACCTTCATAGTCAACACATTTAATTATTATAAGGAAAATAAATCATTTGGATATAATCATGATCTTTCATTATCTTTGACCATATCTTCTACAATCTTTCATTATTTGTAGAATCTTCATTATGTTGATTTAGTCCATCTTGTTTCATTATTCAAACAACATCAAGGAATCTTTAATTTCCCAACAAATATCTCCCTAACTTGTATTTCATTTGTTATCATCAAGTTTTCTTGGAATGAAAGATTCCCACAATCCTCCCTAAAACTGATATTCACTTGTTAATCATCAAGTTTCTTCTAATGTACAGCTTCTTGTTCACCTATGAGGCATGATTCCATACACTTCTTCACTTCTAATTGTTGTTTGAAATCTTGTCTGTTATTGTTTCTAGCATCTTACAGCTTCAATATATTAATACGATCACTCTTAATAGTGATAGGGTTTACAACCTTGAAGCTATAACTAACTATGAGTAAAACATGTATATGATGATTGTGTAGAGCTTGATGTCTTTTCTCTACACCCTAGGACCTCCTTTTATAGTACAAGGAGTCCTAGTAGGTTACAATACAATTAATACTTTCCTAAGTATTCTACATCAATACTTTCCTAATAAACCTTGTAACCTACTCATTATATTTAATACTTATTAATACTTTCCATAAGTATTCAACCTTCCTAGTTAACACATTTAATATTATAAGGAAACTAAATCATTTGGATATCAATCCTGATCTTTATATCTTTGACCATATCTTCTATAATCTTCCATTATTTGTAAAATCTTCATTATGTCGATTTAGTCCCTCTTGTTTCATTTATTCAAACAACATCAAGGAATCTTTAATTCCCAATAATCCTCCCCTAACTTGATATTCATCTTGTTAATCATCAAGTTTCTTGAATGAAAGATTCCTAACAATCCTTCCCTAAACTTGATATTCACTTGTTAATCATCAAGTTTCTTCAATGTAAGCTTCTTGATCACCAGGAGGATGTCCAACAGTAGTAACTACTAAAATTTACCCCAGCAGCAGAAACTTAATACTGGCAGCATTAAAAATATATTAGCAGTATTAATCATACTAGCAGCACTAAGTATAAACTGGTAGCATTAACCCTTAGTGATAGCAGCACTAACATGAACTGGCAGTATTAACGTCTCCTGGCAGCACTAACTTACATAAGCAGCAGCACTAACCTTCAAAGATAAGGCTAGCAGTATTAACTGCCATTGGCAGTATAAACATACAACTGGCAGTACTAATGTATGAAGAACAGTACTAAGTACTCATAAGCAGTACTAAGTATAAAGCTGGCAGTACTAACTTCATACCCAGCAGTACTAATTCTTCCCCTTGGCAGTATAAAGTGCTCCTTCCTCCCATACCTTTTGAGATACTTTTTAACGTCAGTAAAGCACCAATATTTACGATCACCAGCAGTACTGTGTCATGTGTCAGTAGTAACCACCAACGAGCAGTACAAAACATATAAGGATACATTTTTTAAGTATCTAAACGACACCTTTTTAGCGACTCTTTTTCAGTTGCTAAACTGTCACTAATCCTTGTCATAGCAACCCGTTGAAGACTACACCTGCTGTATCTTCATCATTGTTGTTTATCTGTTGTAGCAGCATCAAAATTACAAAATGGTTAATACACAAATATGTTACTAAAGTTTGCCAAAATGTTCACTTAAGTTACTAAAGTTTTTTTCGTTACAAAAAGGTTACTCAAGTATACGGATTTATCATTTGGTTTACTCAACCTTTAAAATAGTTACAAAGATGTTACTTAAGTATACGGATATATTTTTTGGGTTACTGAACCTTTTCAAAGAGGCTTATTATTTGGCTTATTTACCCTTAAAAAAATTCACCCGTATACTTGAGTAAACTTGAGTAACCTTTTTGTAACGAAAAAAACTTTAGTAACTTAGGTGAACATTTGGGCAAACTTTAGTAACATTTTTGTGTATTAACCAAATTACAAAACCCACAACACTTCCATTGAACAACAAAACCATGAGCATTACTAATAGCCTTTTGTCACCACAATACTTTATACAAGCACGACAACAATCACAAACCAACTGCTTTTAAAACTCACGCTAGCAGTACTAAGTTCTCTGTACTAGCAGTACTAAGTAACAACTGGCAGTACTAATGTTACTAGCAGTACTAATACATATCAGCACCATTGACATAAACTTTCAAGTGTTGCCCTTGCTGATTACGCCATCAATATTATAACCATGCAGCCAATCCCATGTTTACTTTTTGCAAATCCAATCAGATAGGTACACAACAACCTGTTGTGACTTTCAAACACACAAACCATATGCATACTACTCTTTAACCTGCTATGATAACAATTATAAACCTTCTTCTTAACCCCTTGAGTCTTCTGTTTAGAGTTTTTGAAAAACCCTAATTTTCTAGAATATCTCAAAACATACAGCAGCAACAATATGAACGACACCAACTATCTTTTCCATCTAACACTTTTATTTGCTTTTCTTGCAAAAAGTTAGTCCACAAAGCACAAAAATACAAACCACAGTAATACACAATCACACTCTCTTTATGAATTACCTTGCAATAAGAAAGTTAGTGTCTTTTGAAGTCCCAAGCCAGAACAGACTTGAACCTGCCTAGTGCATCAACATAATCATATCTTGTCAGGGTCTTTGATGCACTATTGGATTTGAAAACATGGTCTAATTCTTCATGTTTTGGTTTCCAAACCCAGCTAGCTGAGGCCTTAACAGTATTAACCTCTGCTTTTGGCCTAGCGGTATTAACCCTTGTACTCTTAACAGTATTAACTCTTTTGTTGAAATATCTGTTGTAATTTGTTGTTTTCTTGTTAAAGGGTCTTTTAACAGATGAATATGCTTTATAATAAGAGTATGTTGTTGGCATAGCATCATTCATTGTTTTTCTGGATTGAGCAGTACTAACTGATTTGGCAGTATTAAGTGATACTAGGCCTGACTTAGTTAGTACTGCTTGTGGAACTATGTTACTTTTTGGATTGGGGTGAGAAAATCTACCAAAGTTCTGGTGATTCACCCTCTTTGAGTTGTTCCACACTGGTTTAACCTGTTTTTGATCATTAATCTTTCTCTTGTGTTTACAGGTATAGTGCAGGTGATCAAAACTACCACATACATAGCAAGCCTTATTGTTAAACTCAAAATTTTCACCTAATTTCTGAGTCATCATACCATTCCAGTTTCTTTTATTTCCTCTAGGACTCTTATTGTTTTTCCTAGGGTTTTCTGCTTGCCTAACAGTTTCATTCCTAGCATTAACAGATTCAATCTTTTCAAAGCTAGGTTTGACTGTTTTTGTTACTTCCTTAGGTTTGACCACAATCTCATCATCTTCACTGTCAGATTCCCATTCCTCAATGATGGGTTCACTCATCCTAACAGTTTTAATTTTAGGCATTTCCACTTTATCATTACTAGTTTCAGAATTACTTGTTTCAACTTTAGACACACTAGTAATTGTTTCACTTACTTTAGACTCTTTTGCACCATTATGCCCAAAACCAGCTTTATCATTAGCACTCAATTGACTATTAAGCAGTGTATTAAGACTTTTAGAAGAAGTTTCAAATGATTCTAATTTGGTTTTTAATTCTTCTTTTTCTTTTACAGCTTCTGCTAATAGTTTTTTATGGTATGTGAGTACATCAGTTTTGTCATCTAAATCAATTTTCATAAATCTAATCTTTTCCTCATACCAAAGTTGATTTTTCTGATGAGCAACTAATTGAGCCTCTACCTTTTTTAAAGCTTGAGTATAGGCTTGAATTTCTATACTAGCATCACCAAGTTGTTCCCTTTGAGTATCATATAATTTTTTAAGTTGTGCATATGATTGCTCACATTCAGTAGAACAAGTATGTACCTTAGAATTAGCATTTGAAGAACTTGAGCTGTAGGCCATCTCTTCTTCGACAAACAAATCTTGTGTGTAGAAAATGTGTTCTTCTTATTCAAAGCTTCTCAACCAGCTCTGATACCACTTGTTGATCCTGTTCTGAACAGATCTTTAACTCCTTAGCTGATATAAGGTTTAGTTGTATTGGATAAATCTAAGACAACTATGGTAGAAACTTTGATTGGGAATATCACAAACTATGCGGAAACTAGGTTGTGATACTAAGAAGAATAATAACAATTAACCAAACGTTGCATCTTTAATATATTAATACGATCACTCTTAATAGTGATAGGGTTTACAACCTTGAAGCTATAACTAACTATGAGTAAAACGTGTATATGATGATTGTGTAGAGATTGATGTATTTTCTCTACACCCTAGGACCTCCTTTTATAGTACAAGGAGTCCTAGTAGGTTACAGTACAATTAATACTTTCCTATGTATTCTACATCAATATTTTCCTAATAAACCTTGTAACCTACTCATCATATTTAATACTTATTAATACTTTCCATAAATTTCAACCTTCCTAGTAAACACATTTAATATTATAAGGAAACTAAATCATTTGGATATCAATCCTAATCTTCATATCTTTGACCATATCATCTACAATCTTCCATTATTTGTAGAATCTTCATTATGTCGATTTAGTCCCTCTTGTTTCATTTATTCAAACAGCATCAAGGAATCTTTAATTCCCAACAGGCACGCATTTTAGAGCTTAAACAAAGAAATATGAAGAAATCTGATTCTGACATCTAATATGTCATATCTATCAAGGAAGATATGGCGTATTTGTGCATGCACTTCACTAAAGACCACGAAGGAATGAAGATCAATACGCCGTATCCAGGAGAAGACAATACGCCATATTCAAGTTATACAATGTGAATATTCTGTAAGATATCAAACGTGGTCCCTACTCCAAAAAACCCCCAATACGCCGTATCGAAGCCTTTCAATACGCCGTATCGACCTTTTTCCAAACCTTATAAATAGAAAACTTAAAAACGAGTTTTAAGTGTGCTAAATCATATTTTTTATACCTAAACCATAAAAGTTAATTTTCAGAGGAGAAGAAGAGTAGAAGAGGTCTTGCAACGTAATCAATTCCATAGGAAACAACTTGTAATCTCCTATACTCTTGTAATCGTTTAGTTTTTGGTATCATTTGTTAACTCGGTTAGTTTACCTTGGCTAAATTACTACTCTTGTATTGATTATGACATTTGAAGGCTAATACCTTCAGGTATCAGCCATTATTATGAAGATCTGAATGTTTGGTTTGTTTATCTTGATTGCTTAATTTATCGTTGATTGCTTGTTTATGTTTATCAGTTTATACTTGTTTACGTGCTTTTGTATGCGACCTATCATTCAACTGGATCTAGTGATACGGACCAAGTAATCTAGATGCCGAGATAGCTCTCCAAATAGTGATTTATACATCTAGACCAATAAGATCACAAATAACGTCATATCCTTACCATTAGATTATGAGCTTAGTTGGACCAACAGGTGGCCTTGGGATCAACGAGTACGTTCTCGATTAATTGGTAAAGACTTGGTTAGTGGACTACTAGTGTATGAATTGCCTTTAAGCAGTAAATGGGTAAAGTCTCTATGAGGTAGGGTTTAACAAGACCACCATTGCTTTAATCCCTAAGATTGTTTATAATCAGCAAATAAGGATGCTTTATGCGGATGCGTTTAATTGTGACAGAATTCTACGTATCTAGGTTTAAGAAAGATGTACCGCCTTAATCTTATGAATGATATGCCACCTCGAGATAAGTAATCATTGCACTAAATAAACAACCCAATGTTCTGATTGGATTAATAATGGTTAATACAGTTTTCTTATATTTGGCTAGACCGCTCTTTTATCTTCTGTTAATTTGCTTGCGTGTGTTTTAGTGTCTTAAGTTGATTTTAGTCACCACCAAACCCGTGCTAGTCTCTCAGGCTGAAAACCCCCTTATCCGTTAGATTTAGGATTAACATAGGTTTAGCATAGGTTTAACATAAAATAGAATTAACTTAGTTTAGATAACCAAAATATTAATAAATTGAAAGATTGTTTCTCGCTCTTAGTGATCGACACCCTACTTACCACGAAACTACCATCGATCGGGTACACTACCCGTTAAAGTGTTGTTTTTGGTTAAGTCGGCAAAATATAAATTTAAAACTTGAAATCATAAAATTAACACCACACAACAACACATTAATGCACCACCAATAAGTACTTCACAAACACCTTAAGAAACACCATCTCCTGTCATTCCTCTCGATGTTGAAGAAGCTGACCATGATATTGAAGTTGCGCACATGGATAATAATCCCTTTATTGAATTTCCAATTCCAGAACCTAGTTCTGAAGAATCTTCTACTCAGGTTGTTATTCCAAATCATGTGCATTCAATCAATCAACCACCCAAACACATCAACAAATGGACCAAAGATCACCCGATTGACAATGTTATTGGCGATCCTTCTAGACCGGTTTCCACTCGAAACCAACTACAAGATGAAGCTATATTCTGTTATTTTGATGCTTTCCTTTCCTTCGTTGAACCCAAGAGTTATAAAGACGCATTGACTGAATCCTGTTGGATTGAAGCCATGCAAGAAGAACTCAATGAGTTTAAATGTCTAGAAGTTTGGGAGCTCGTACCTCGTCCAGATTGTGTAATGGTTATTACCTTGAAGTGGATCTACAAGGTGAAATTAGATGAGCTGGGAGGTGTATTAAAAATAAGGCTCGTTTGGTAGCGAGAGGTTATCGTCAGGAAGAAGGCATAGACTTTGAGTAATCTTTTGCTCCAGTTGCTCGACTCGAGGCCATCCGTATCTTTATTGCATTAACTGCTCATATGAACATGGTCGTCTACCAAATAGATGTAAAGACCGCGTTCTTGAATGGCATTCTAGGTGAAGAGGTTTATGTTAGTCAACCGGACGGGTTTGTAGATCCAAAGAATCCCAATCATGTGTATAAGCTAATGAAGGCTCTTTATGGGTTGAAACAAGCTCCACGTGCTTGGTACAATTTGCTCTCATCATTTCTACTCTCCCAGAAGTTCACCAAAGGCACTGTCGATCCAACATTGTTCGTCAGACGTGAAGGCAAGGACATATTATTGGTACAAATTTAAGTTGATGATATTATCTTTGCTTCCACTAAACCTGATCTTTGTGAAACATTTTCAAAAATAATGTGTTCAAAATTCCAGATGTCAATGATGGGCAAACTATCATTTTTCTTAGGACTACAGATTTCTCAGAGTCCCAGAGGCATCTTTTTAAATCAATCCAAATATGCTCTAGAGTTAATTAAAAAGTATGGTATGGAAACCTGTGAACCAGTGGATACTCCAATGGTGGAGCAATCCAAACTGGATGAAGATCCACAAGGGAAAGCCGTTGATCCTACACGTTATCGTGGAATGATTGGCACCCTTATGTATCTCACAGCCAGTAGACTAGACCTTGTATTTACTGTGTGCATGTGTTCTCGGTATCAAGCAAACCTACCGAAAAGCACTTACATGCGGTTAAGAGAATCTTTTGATACCTACGAGGAACCATTAATATGGGTCTATGGTATCCGAAGGATTCTTGCATTGCTCTAACAGCTTTTGTAGATCTTGACCATGCGAGTTGCCAAGATACCAGAAAAAGTACATCTAGAAGTATGCAGTTGTTAGGTGATAGATTGGTGAGCTGGTCGTCAAAGAAACAGAAGAGCACCGCCATATCCAGTACAGAAGCTGAATACATTGCCTTGTCGGGATGTTGTGCTCAAATACTTTGGATGCGATCATAATTTACTGACTATGGCCTTGTGTTCAACAAGATATCACTGTACTGCGATAATAAAAGTGATATTGCCTTATGTTGCAACAACGTTCAGCACTCCCGATCAAAGCATATAGATATCAGACATCACTTCAAGGAGCAAGTGGAGAACGGGGTAGTTGAGCTATACTTTGTCAGAACAAAGTATCAACTGGCAGACATCTTCACCAAGCCTTTAGCACGAGAACGACTTGAATTTCTCATCAAAAAGCTTAGAATGCAAAGCATGTCCCCTGAGACTCTGAAAAAGCTGGCAGACGATGAGGAAGAGTAATGGTGGTACTCTCTTCACATATCTTGTATCATATGTATATAAGAAAATAAAAAAAACCCAAAAAGATTTTTTCATTTTATATAAACCTTTAAAAAAGAAAATATAAAAATATAAAATCATAAAAAGAAAGTACAAAATTAAAAAATCAAAAAATTTGTAAATATGTTGTTCTTGACATGTCTTCTGAAAATCGATAACATTTATGGCCTTAGAAATGTCATTTAATAATGATACGAGGCTGTAAATGAAGTTCGAGCAGAAGTTCAAAAAGTTTTCAAAACATGTCAAATGGCTTGCTATTATTTCAGATAGCAACCCGGTCTTCAATTTAAAGGCAAGTATTTCGTCAAAAAGAAAACTTGACCTCACAACGGGAAATTAATTTTTCTCGAGAATGAATTACTTCATATTCATTCAAAGGCTTGTGTTTACTTTGCAACACAACATGTGCTTCCTATATCAAATATGTGTATGTGTCAGTGCATTTATTTATGTAAACGAGAGAAATCTTATTTTTAATGGTGTTGTTTTTTGAAGAATAATTAAAAATATCAGTTTCTCATCTGAAAAGATTTTTAAAAGAAGTTTCTATGACTCAAACAATGTCTACAACTCTTTAAATAGAAAACGGGACATTATTTGAGGGGGAGGAATAGTCAAATTCTTTCAAAAGGATCTTTTAAAATGTCATCGCAGAATAATATGGAAAAAGTGTTTTTCAATAACGGATTATCAATTAAAGGGGAGTTAATGTATTTGTAACCCAAAAAGGACTTAAGATGTTATTGGATTTAACTTTTAGGGACTAAAATGCAAAATATAGGACTTAAATCTAAGTTTGCAACTTTAGGGGCTTAATGTGTCATTTCTATAACTAGGTTAGACTTAGGCATAAGGTTAAAAGTAAAATAGATGTTGACTGAAACATCAAGGACCATTTTTGCCAATTTTTAAAACCTAGCCGGTTATAATGTGTTTCTACACATTTCGCTCCTTTCATATTTGACAATTCAAACTTAGTTTCAAGGCAAAAGGTTATCACCTACTCGTTCATAGTTCATTCCTCATCATCTAGGTAAAATGAATTAGCTTAATTCTCCTTTTATCACTCTTAATCACTTAAAAAATGAATTAGGGTTCATAATTTAAATTTTGAGTTTTATGCTAATTGATTGAGGGGTTTTGTGCGTTAGGGTGCGATTAAGGTGCGTTTGAAACAGTTTTAGGTATCTCAAGCTTATTCGTGAGATATTTTGATTTTTGTGTTATGAATATAGCGAAACATGAGTTTGTGGTAGTGTTTGATGTGGGTTTGTGTTAAGTAGCCTCTTATGAGTGTCCTTGTGCTATAAAGAACATACTTGTGCCTCCTAAATGCTCTTTTACTTGGAAAAGTTAGAATTTAGACCTCTAGTACTAAATGAATGGTAATAAGGTTGCTCATAAGGTGTGAAATGTGTTTATAAACTGATGTAGAACCTTAAGTGAACATTATGTGTCCCATAAATAGCCCTTATCACGTTTTCCATGTGTTTCTCTCCTTTATGTGCTTGAATTTTGATTAGTATGCATAAAATGTTGTTTAAATCTTATGGTTTGTGATTCTGTGATGTTATTGATTGATAAATGATGATTGTTAGAAACTCTTAGTGGTTTTTAATTGGTAAAACCTAAGATAAGTTTCTCCGAATGAAGCGAAACATGTTAGGTTGAATGAAGCGAAATATGTTAAGCTTGAATGAAGAGAAACATGTTTGGCCAAAACGAAGCGAAACATGTTCCACTTATTCTGAGCGAAACATGTCTTCACTTATTCTGAACGAAACATGTTTTCAATTGTTCAAGCGAAACATGTAAGACAGGTTAAGCGAAACATGACAGGACATATTTCAAGCGAAACATGACAAAATATAAAAGGAAACTCTGCCCAAATTTTTTAAAATTTGTGTAATCCTTGCTTATAATGTCATTATTTACTATGCTTGTATGTTTATTATTCTGCTCTCTGATTGAATGTGTGTCCTATGCTCCCTTAGAAATGTCTTGTTGACTTTTTCTGTTAACTTAGACTATTGACCTTAGTTGACTTATTCTTAGAGTGTAGTAATTCTATCACGCTTGCATGAAACCTAATCATAGATCAATCATATCATCAAGGATAACCAAGCTAATCAGAAAAATATATATGTTGTGTATATAAACTGTATTGGTTAATTCTTAAGCAGAATCATGAATCCTCAAGAAACACAACAAGTTGCTACACGTGATGAAAAATGGGTTCTATTCTCTGAGTGAGTTAAGGTTAGCTCTACCAATGTCAGCTGGAAACCACAGTGCCACAGAAGGAAGAGACATTCCAAGTGTTCATTGATCTTGTCAAGAACTCCTCATGCTTTAAGGCTTTCACTATCTCTGCAGATGTCCCAGAAATCTTTATGCAACAGTTCTGGTATTCTATTAAGAAGGTTCAAGGCACGGATTCTTATGAATTTCTCTTAGTCAACAAGAAGTGTGTGGTCAATGCTGATGTCTTTAGGATAATTCTTGATATCTGTCTAAGAGTGGAAGGTGTAAAATTTACTGATGTACCAGATGATGATACTACACTTGCATTTCTCATCAAGCTGGGTTACAAAGGTCTACTGTACAAGCACACCAACATGTTTGTGGATCATATGCATCAGCCATAGAGAACTCTGACAACTATAATCAACAAGTGTCTCTCTAGAAAGACAGCAAGCAATGACAAACTATGTAAGTCCAGAATTGACATACTATGGGGCATGTTCTATAGAGAGAATGTCGACTATCTAGAGTTGATTTAGGAAGATCTTGCATACCAGATTGATCACAAGAAGGAGAAGAGATCAAGGCGTGAAAACATGCTATTCCCCCGATTCACCAAGGTCATCATCAATCACTTCCTTAAGCAATACAATTCTCTTTCAAACCTCAAGTTTCAACACTATCATACAATCAAAGATGATGGTATTGTATGTAGATTAAAGTTTGTCAGAATAGGTAAAGATTATCAGGAATATAGACTTCCTATTCCTAAGACTATGCTAACAGAAGCTATTAAACAATTTGAATCCTATCAGATGTTCCTCAAGTATTCTATTGGTCAGATTCGCCCTAAGAAGAGAAGAGGCAAAGGTTCACAGAGAAAGAAGACTGCTGATGACTCTCAGGAAACTGTTGATGTATCTGAAGAGTCTGAACCTGAACATGAACCAGTTAAGAGAAAGACTTCTAGTAAGAGAAGAGTCAAGAAGAAAGTCACACTGTCTACTGATGACAACATTATCTCTGATGATCCTGACACTGCGTTGGAGCTAGGCAAGTCTATCAGACAAACTGAAGCTGAAGAAGCAGAAGCAACTAGACAAGTCCATGCTACACATGCAAGGATTGTGGCAGAATCTGTTCCAGAGCCTACAAATAGAAGAAAATCAGGCAAAGTAACTTCTTATCCTCCCAAAAAGCTCAAGAGTGCTCCATCTCTTACTCCAGATTAACAAGAGGTTGCAGACATTATGCAAGCTCTTAAAGAAAGCAAGAAGACAAGCAAGAGACAACCAGGTACTAGAGGCTCAAGTGAAGGAACTGGTATTAAACTAGGGGTTCCCGATGATTCCACAGTTGTCTTTGCTACCTCAAGTGAAGGAACTGGTACTAAACCAAGGGTTTCAGATTAGGAAAAGGAAATAACTAAAGAAAGTGTTATTCTTGAGTGGGGATCAGAACAAGAAAGTGAACACTCTAAAGAAGACAAACTTGATGATGAAGAGAAGGATGACAAGGAAGGTGATGCTGATGATGAAGATGATGAAACTGAATCTGATGAAGATGATATCTATAAGTATAAGATTTGAGTGCGCAAAGATGAGGATGAAGAGATGATTAATGCTGAAGTTGACGATTGCTAAAGGTGATGAAGAGGTTACTGATGCAGCAAAGGCAGATGCTGAAAAGACTTCAGAAGTAAAGGATGATGCCAAGAAGACTGAACTCCCTCCAACAAGCTCTAGCTTATCTGTGTCTTCAGGTTTTGGTGATCAATTCCTTAAACTTTCTTCTGATTCTTCTTTGGTTAGTACTATTAAGGATACGGCAGATGCAGATGTTAGTTCTTTGATGGATATTCCCATCCAACAAGAAACTCCCCAGATCCAATCTCAATTAGTACAAAAGGTTCCCGTATCAGTGATTCCAGAGACAACCAATCTTCCACCTATACTGTGACATCCGTCAATTTTGAGGTCAACCGAAAGAAAACGTATGGTAATTGACTCTTTCGATTATTTGTGGAGTCACTTTTAAGTGGTCAAACTATTTTTAGCATTCAACGCTTGTTTTACTAGGAACCCTAGTTATACGAACGCACCTTTTATTTAACGATCCTAGTTAATAGTCCTAACGACCAACGATATGCTCAAATAACATTATAATAATGTCAAAACACATGGAAAAACATAACTTAACAAAATCATAAGCTATCTCAAATTTTACATTTTCACGACATTCTATGTATTTACCGAACGTTTACAACTTATGCAAATTAAATGGTACTTGCACTATATTAAGATAAAAAAAATACATTAACCCTCCTCCCCTCTCTATTGTGGTTGACCAACCCCCCCCCCTCCCCCCCCCCCATAAACTAAGGGCCCGTTTGGTTCGTAGAATGTTTTGTTAAGGAATTAGAATTTATCAAGGATTGGGAATCTTAAGGAATTGGAATGTCAAAATTCAAAATATGTCATGTGTTTGGTTAGGAGAAAGAAATGAAATTCCATGTCAGATTTCTGTTTGGTTTACAAAATTCAAAATATGTCATGTGTTTCGTACATTATTAAAAAAATTGTTTTAAATTTTATTCTTACGTTATTTTAAAAAAGATTTTTTTTTTAAATTAAAATTTTTTACTTTATAAAGTATTTAAATTTACCAAGTAAAAATATACTTTTTTTTAAATATACTTTTTTTTTAAAATTTGCTTTTTTTTTAAAAAATTAGCTTTAAAAAAAATTACATTTTATAAAAAAATTTACTTTTTTAAAAAAATTTACATTTTATAAAAAAATTTACTTTTTAAAATTTTTTTTACTTTTTAAAAAAAAATTTACTTTTTATAAATTTACCAAGTAAAAATTTACTTTTTTTAAAAAAGATTTGCTTTTTAAAAAAAATTTACGTTATAAAAGTTTTAAAAAAAATTTAAAAGTTTAAACATTCCTTATACTAAGGAATTAAACATTCCTTATGCAAAGTAATGGAATGTTTAATTCGTATAAGGAATGTTTAAGATTTCATCCTTTCCAATTCTATCCATATTTCAACCAAACACGATTTAGAATTTAAATCTAATTCTAATTTCTTAAGAATGCTGAAGAATCTTTGACCATTCCATAAACTAATAGAATTACATGCAAAATTTAAAAACCATCAACATGGTCTCCTTGTTAAACATAAAACCATTAGTTCATTTCTAGATCTAGCAAAAACAAAATACTCTCCCCCTAGGATCTTTGCTGCTGTCGTGACCCATTCACCCTCATAACATCATCATTTTCAACTTTTAGGAGCAAGAACAAAGGTAAAAATCATGGTACAAGATGACTTGTATGTCTCTTGTAGCAAAACTCTTCAAAAATGGGGTTTTCTTGACTTTTCTTGCATATTTATGCATACTTTTGTAAAAATCTTTATGGGTAAATTATTTTCTTGTTATAACACTCTTAAATGAGTAATAATGATGTACAGAAATATTGGGTTGTGCTTTTTATTTTTGCTACAAGATCCATGCAAGACAAGTGACATAAAGTCTTGATTTTAAAAAGTTATGGCACATCCTGTAGGTTTTTGTGTAAAAGAGCCCCTGGATCTATGAAACCACTGAGATTTTTGCATCTAATTAGTGTTAAGACTTGTATAATATGATTGTAGGAGTTGATTAGGTCGTATTTGTATTTTGGGTTAGTGGTTTGACTTGTTTTAGTCAAAGTTATTATTCAATCAACCCCTATTTCATCTTTAGGTCATATTGAATGGAGCATAAGTTGATGATAAATAAATGTTTTGACATGATTCCAGAGCCTAAAATCGGTTACTTTGACTCTAGTTTCCATAAATGTAATATTTATAAAAATATGAGGTCGTTTGGTTAGTGAAAGTTGCAAAATGGTGAAAGGTGTCAAATCTACCCGAAAATCTCTTTTCTACCCTTGTACTAAAATGACCATAAATCATAAATCACGATGAATCTATTATTCAAACTAATATAGGAGACACTTGTAAGGGTTATTTAGAGACTCCCATTAGACTAACTCATATAATCTTGATTTAGACCCTCTGATCATTAAAATACTTTTATGTGTCAAGATTTCGACATTTTTAGAGTCGGGTATAAATGGTCGGGTATAAGTCCTTAATAAATTTTAGAAAAAATCGTAGACACACCTAAAACATGGAATTGTGACCTGGAGAAGTAGTTTGACCTAAAACATTGGTTAAATTTGTCAAATAAATACTTAAAATGACAAGAAATTCGGGGCAAATTAGTAGAAATTGTGCTTTGTGATAAAAGTGTCTTTTGAAACGAATGTGAACACAAGACTTAACAAATGAACCTTAATATTGTCCGAGCATATCGTGTAGGATCTAATTAGGTATATTTACTTGCCTTAGATTACGAGTAGAAGGTTTCGTATCCGTTTGGGTTGCCTACTTAGTGTGGTTTGCCGAGACGTCCTATTATAATTCTAACTTCTAAGGTGAGTTTCTCACATCCCCTCTTTTACATGTTTTAATTATTTTAGGGTGAAAAGCATGATGTGTCATATTGCTATGCTCTTACTTTTAAGTATTTAAACTTTTAAGCATATTTGAACTCGAACTTGTTTTGAACGTATAGAACTTGAGTTGAACTAGTAGAACTTTGGAAACGTGTTAAACTTGAACTTGATATGTATGTTGTTGTATGCTTGGAACCCGCCACTACTTTTAGCTCACTATATCCCCCTCAACGGGATTGAGACGTTAGTACATATAGATAGCGCTATTAGGAGATTAGCCCCTCCTCACTCCCACCATAAACGGGGTGCATAGTACTAGGACATAAGACTTGTGTTGCGACACTTGTCGAACTTGCAACTTATTTTAGTGTAGGGTTGCTACACTAGGTGAATGGAACTTGGAACGGGAAGGCTGAATGCATTTAAGTAGTGCCTCGCATAAACACTATGGCATACATATACATTGATTTATATTACGTTACTTTGGGTAACAAGAACTTTCTTTGGAAATTTGAATCAGTTTGGATTCACGGCCTATTTTGGAAACTTGATATTGAATTAGGAACTATGTTTGGACATCTACTCACTTTTTAAAAGCTATATTTTATGTACATCATTCTGTGAGCTCACCAATTATTTTGATAGTTGAGCGTTTTTATCATGCTTTTCAGGTGACATTCCTAAAGTGGATACTTAGGGCTTGCTTTTTAATCCTTGCAAGATGTCCACTTATTTACAAGAATCATGTCTTTTGGGAAATATCCATGTTGGGATGGAAAACAAATTATGTTGTCATTTGTACTTTCAAACTTGTTTCTTGAAGTTATTGTTACTCGGATGACTTTACCTTTATTTAACATGTATGGTGTTTTTATCTATTATCTTGTGTGATGTTTATTAATATGTTACACCTCGCGATTCCGCCTTGCGTGGGGTATTACATATACCTTAAAATCTCACTTTATAAACTCCAGTATCAATTATTTCTTCCTCACATAAGTGGACACCTATATCTCACAGTGCAACAAACGCAACACACTATTTCCATACCAACAATCTCACCGAAGTCCAATCATCACCACTACCTTTTTTGAATCTGAGCACTCTTTGCTGTTAAACTAAGAGTTCTAAATTGGAAAAAGATTTTTTATATGTGTTGATCTTCAGAAAATAGATTTATCTGTTGAAGCTCTTGTTTCTCTCAAGATACAAGTTCCATCTGTTGTTGATAATTATCTTGGATCCAAAGTTAGGGATGTATTTTAAAAGGAACTGAAGAAACACACAGCATATCTTATTCAGAAATATTCTCTGCAACAAATTCCTGAATCATCCAAGAAACAGACACTAACAGTTGATCTAGAACAAAGATCCGAGAAGAGTGCTTCACAGATTCTAAAAATCAAGAGGGAACAAGCTGAGAAGCAATAGACAATGACGCTCACTATCAAGTCTACAAACAAGGCAGCACTCAAAGAGTATGATCTGAAAAGCGCTCTCTACCAGACCATGCATGCAAACAAGTCCTTTAACAGAAATCCTGCTAATCATAGATTGTACCATGCTCTCATGGAAGCATTGACAAAGGATGAAAATACAATGGATAAGGGAGTTGCTGATACAATCCAAGACCATAAGAGAAAGCATGACGATGATGAAGATGATGATGATGAAGACCCTCAACCAGGGTAAGAAGACCAAGAGGAGAAGAACTAAAGAGTCTGAGTCTTCCAAGAAACCATCCTCCACCAAGGAAACCCCAAAAGGTAAAGCTTCATCTAAAGGCTCCAAAACTAGTAAGTTTGCTTCGGCAAAGGAACCAGTTGAAGAACCTATTGCTGAGGTGGTTATGGATGATGCGGGTGATGATGTGGTTCATGATGATGATTAACCACAAGAAGCCTCATAACCCAAGACGGTTAAGACTCTGAATCCAGAATGGTTCATTCAACCTCCAAGGCCTCCTACTCCTGATCCGGAATAGAACAAGTGCCAGGTTGTACTTGATCAACCGGTACAGCATTGGTTCAATCAAATGGTCTCTGCTACAAAGGATCCTCTCACATTCAACGACCTCATGGCCACTCCTATTGACTTCTCCAAGTATGTGTTGAATGGACTCAAGATAGATAATCTTACTCAAGATATCTTGTTAGGTCCTGCCTTCAATCTGTTAAAAGGCACATGCTCTAGTAGTATCGAGCTTGAGTACAACTTCCAAGAATGATTTAATGAGTTAACAGACAGACTTGATTGGAATAATCCAGAAGGAGATCGTTACCTTATTTGATCTGTCCAAGTCTCTTCCTCTACAAGGTCCCCCATGTCATCGAACTTTTGCTGTTGACTACTTCTTCAACAATGATCTAGAGTATCAGAAGACTTCTGATCCAGAGGTAACATACACCACATCTATTACGAAGACAAAGACAGCTCGGTAAGAGATTGAAGGGATTGAAGATATGGTTCCTACGCTTTGGAGTCCTACCAAAGTCATGTATGACAAAGATGCATTGAAAGGGATCAAACATTGGGGTGAAAGGCGTAAGCTATGGTATAGATCTCAACTGAACAAATTCTCCAAGCATAATGTGTACTCTACTAAAAAGATACTAGGGGTAAAGAGTGTTAGTGCCAAGAAACTTCATGGATATGGTCATTTGGAGGAGATTGTGGTGAAAAGAGCTGACCATCAGTTATACAAGTTTAAAAAAGTAACTTCGTGGATCTACACATGAATGACATTGAAGACATGCTGCTTCTTGCTGTTCAACACAAGCTATTCCACCTCACTGACAACGATATTGTTGACTTTATTGTGGCTCTTCGTATGTTCACAAGAAGTCTCGTCATCAAGAAACGTGTCGAGGATTTACAGCTTGGTGTAAAGAGTTACTAGAAGAAAGTAAACATCACTCCTCCTCAACAAACCGTTTAAGAAATAGAATTCAAAGAACCATACACTCCATCTCACAAACCACCATGGGTTATCTATGAAGACTTGGTCCAACAGAAACAAGTGATGCGGGCTGATGAGCTGTACAAGTTCTTGGACGGGACGCTCAAGAAAGTTAGGGATGAGCTTCATCATAGAGTACTAGATTTTTTCTTGGGATACAACAAGGAGATGGAAAGGAGAAAGTGGACGGCTACTGACAAAAAGAGGTTCGCACTTATGGTCGAGCTAATTGATAAGCAGATGCGCGAAAGAAAGATCATTTGGAATCTTGAAAGGTTGGTTGGTGCACGAGAACTCGAGATGGACTACAAACTGATGACGCGTACCATATGAAATCAGGTCATATCTTAAAATCTTATCTTATGAATATTGTGAATATGTAGTATAGACTTATAATAGTAGGCAATATAGATAGTGTTTGAGTACGAATTTTCTAGAATTTTTCAATAAATTCAATTTTTTTTAAATTAACGTACTCAACACTATACACACACACACATATACACATATACATATATATATATACACACATATACATATATATATATATACACATATACATATATATACATATATATATATATATATACATATATATACATATATATACATATATATATATAT